>LIEC01006195.1:0-16784 GCA_001925005.1 Drosera capensis
ACTTGAGAAGCTGGAAGATTATCTGCCTTGATCGAGTTCTTTCTTTCAAAACTCCTTTCCTTTGAATATTTCAACCCGTTCAATTCCCGAACATGAGAACTTCTAGGAGAAAGCATCTAACTTTTGCTTCACCCAAATTTATGCGGCTCGAGCTCCCTTTGAAAGAGAAGGATTTCCCCAACATCTTGCGAAGTCGATCTTTCGCAACTACGCTTTGTTTCCATTTCTGAGGACCGTCATAAACAAATTTGGTTTTTGGTTTCGAGTTAAAAGTGCTGAAAGACTTTGACTTCAAAAGAGCACCTGTGATGCAAAAAGTGAGACCACAATTGTAAAGAACATTTCACCACCATGTCATTACAATAAATAACAAGCTTATAGCAATATGAAGAAGCAGAGCCATCACAAGTAGATTATGTTTTGGAGGGAGAGATACCCTTGAGACCATGACTAGAATTACTGATGGGAGAACGTACGCTCTCTGAACTATCATTAGCATGGTAACCAGATGGCAGAACATGAAGTTGCTTTGTCATCATCTTATCCAAGTTCTTGGACGAATTATCCCTGGAGATGACGGTTCTACCAGGCCTATATGCTGATGACACTATATTTGATTCAATATTCTGCTTTTTAGCTGAAACTTTAGTGTTATCTCCAATCCTCTTACTCTCCAAATCTTGGTGCCAAAAAGATTTGTTATTTTACTCCGACTAGTGAGTGTGTCTGTATTGTCTAACTTGGAGGCATCAGAGGTTGAGGAGCTTGACCTTCGAAGGAATTTGCTCTTCTCATTATCAACTAATAGGCAAGAAGGATCTTGCTTCTGCTTTTCCATTTCTTTAGTAACCTTGCATTCCTCACAAAGCCAGTCACCATCAGGGACTTCATCAAGCATCTCACGCATGCAATAGCTGATTTTAAAAAATAGGCAGGCAAAAGGTCAATTCTAGCTCTTTCTGCATGGAAAAGAAAAAATTAAGCACCAAGAACCAATAATTCTTACGTGTGTTCGGCACCATCACTACACCTACTACATATGGCAAGCAAATCCTCCCGGCCAGCATCCCCACATATATGACAAACTTTAACCTGTTGCAGCAGCGGTAGAACTTTAACATGCAAATGTATGGCTAAAGATAATTAGAAGGAAGAAACTAAAGCAAATAACAAAAGATTTCGATAGAAAAAAATTGCAATTGGAACCAAATATTAATGGAGATAGCAGAAATACAGACATTGAACTGAAAAGAACAAAAAGCAATAGGATAGATGTTTTGCAGCTTAGAAGCCAAGAGTTTAATTTGAGCCCAAAAAAATAAAATAAAAAATACAACAGTGTTCACTTACATCCTGTATCTCAACATCTGACCCATCATCCTCATCTTTCTGCGCTGACAGGACAAGAGGTTCTTCATTTAAGTGTTTCACTTTCTCATCTTGTTGAGCAGCATTTGAGGACTCACCAGACTGATCCTCATCAATTCTTCCATAATCTAGACAATAACCTCCTGCTGAAGTTTCATTCATTCCTACAAGATTGTCTAAATCATTCTGTACATGATTATCAGATGCAAAGGGCTGGACACTAGTAGCCCTAGATGAATCATCAGGGAAACCTGGTTCTGGCTTATCGTCCATGGAATCCTGTGGTTCCACTATGTTATCAGAAGATGATTCCTCCACTGAATTCTTCCTGCCTATGAGCAAAGACGATGATTTTCTACCCCGTTTATAAAAGAGTGAACTTCTACCTTGTGGGCATTTAGCCTCACTGGTTGAGGGTACATCCAATTCCATAGTCCCTGAAGTTTCCTTGCTAATAAGTTAATTGATGGACGATTTCGGAAAACAACCTCCCCAAGCCCCCAATCTACTTTGCACGTCATTAGTTGGGAAATAGGCGCACACCCCACTAAGAAGTACAAGAATCCACTTAATTTCGGCCCGAACCACAAACAGCAACCAGAATAGATACTTAAGTACTTCTGCCAGCCTTCCTACAGACAGCAAACTCAATAGTGAGATCAGAATCCTTCTCTTCAGTACTGCATATCTTATCACCAGGTCCAAAACAATTACAACAAGAAGCTCCACTAATTTTTGACTTCATCATGGCGTGAAATATATTAAGTCATTGACAAAGCGATTAGCAAAACTTGCAACTTCTAAATAAAGATAATTCAGCTTAATACCTTGAGAAATATATCACACACACACACAAAAGATTGGCAATCCCTCAACATACAGAACAAATTGAAAACAAACCATTAGCTTCAATGCTCATTTCGTTAGGCTTAAAGTGGTCAAAATCTACCTAAAGCCAAAGTTTAGAGTTAGGGAGCACGTTTGGCAGACATTTCTGTTGCAGGTTTACGCAGGTTTTCACCATACATAAGCCATTCCAACAGATTTTCTCCACAACATTGAAAATTACAATCTTGTCCAAATTATACTTCCTTTGTCCTTGCAACATTGTATAGTACCTGCATTATTCAAAACAGATTTTGAGAAGCTTCGAAAAGTACTTTAACTACACAACAAAAGTTCCTATTTGGTCAGGGTTCAATAACATAACTTCATAATCATTAGTGTTTCAAGATAAATCTATGGAAATTGATGCTAGATCCTCCCGTCGTAACTCAAATAACTTTGTTGATGACATGCACAAACGTTGCGACTTTCGTGAGACGAAGAAATAATAATCAAATATAAGCATTTTCTATCACCTCAACCAAGCAGACCTTTACACTAATTGTGTCTCTCCAGACAAGAAGTTCCTTAACCAAGAACATTAACGTGGATTATAATCACAATCTCCTGCTCATACAAGAACACTAGAAGATTCCAACTGCATCCATACAAATTACATTTAAGAAAGGAGAGGAGAAGAAACCTTACTTGGTCGGAGACGACGGAGAGGCGCCGATTAAGGGATTTTATCACCAGGTTTTCTCATAAATATTCCAAATTAACAACAGATAAACCGTAGTATAGTAAAACGGAGGAAAAACACTTTGCCATTATTTCTCAAACCAAAAAATTGCCCTCGCGCAAAACGGCAATTTGGGGAAATACTCCGATCTGTAGACGCCGGCGAGGATGAAATCAGAATTTGGGGAATTTCGAATCGGATTTCCACCTAGAAGCTTCAGGGTTTGGATTGCAGTCAGAAAATTCCCAAATGAAAGAGCACAGAGAAGGCCAGCATCTGTGTTACTGTGTTGGTCTAATTTGGTCATACATTTTATACATAAATGTTATAATGTACTTTTGGGAAAATGGTTGTAAGGCCTGGTCATGTTTGAATTAGGTAGGAGTGTCTCTGTTCAAAGTTAATGGTCAAGAACAATACATTAGAAATATGTTTTCTGGGATATAGTTGTTGATTTGGATAATTAATCTATATCTTTAGATGACTCCTTTCACGTTTTTTAAGCATGATTATGCATTATTTCAGAAAAAAACGATTAGACATTTTACGCACACAAGGTTTTGTTGGGAAGGGTGGTTAAAGATGAACAAACTAATAGAGCGATCGATGATTAGTTTCACACATAAAAATTTGACTGTATTTTTCAGGTTTATTAATCATTGATTAGTTAACACAACACATAAAAAAGTTTGATTATGTATTTTTCAGGTTTATCATATGGAGAAAGAGAATATGATGATAACATTATGTGTTGTTAGGAGTAATAGCGAGTGGAAATTAAATGATTATGGAATTTCAAAAACAAAAAAAGTTTAAAAAAAATTTATACCGATGGATGTGTTCTAACAACACACAACTTATATACTGCTAATAACAAACTCTTTTTTACTTATCATATAGGAAAAAAAGAGTATGTTGTTCGCAACATTGTTGATCGGACATATCCAACGATGGAAATCTTTTAAAAATTGTTTTTATTTTTTAAGTTCTTCAATAATTTAATCTTCATCATCCATTAATCCTTAACAACACATAATATTATCATCATATTCCTTAAGCCCTACTATATAACAAGTTCTCATGGATATGTTCTATTCGAAATCGTACTTCATCTTCTCATTGAATCGAATATTTCCTGACGTTTTTCTTTCTAAAACATCACTCTGAACAAAACCCAACTTGCTCAAAATATAGAAGAAAGCGCACGTAGCGGTTGTGCTACCAATTGAAAATATTACGTAGTTATCGTGCAATTAGTAATTAGGTTTTATATTGAAATCAGAAAAAATAACTAAACGTAACGCAAATAGCATTTTCCTCCAGAACTTCCTAAACTCAACTGAAAGCGCTTTCAATTGGAAGACAAGTGCAACTCCACGAAGAAGCTGCAAGGGGTGAATATCATTAACCCCTGAACAGCTCCAGATCAAAGAAATAGAACATTGGACAGCCTTTGCATGCACATTTGTTCCTTTGACTCCATATTGTTGATTTGTATGTACTGTATATGCAAGATCTTGGCACCGGTTCCTTGTGTCATTCATTTCCATCAGGTGTTGTACTCCTGTTGTGTGCACATGTCGTTCATGATACAACCCTAACAAGCAGAGCACTCGAAAAATTAGCATAACATACAACGATGTGTTGTGAAATTCGGAAAACTAACCGGTTGGCGCTGAGTGTATATGCCAAATGGAGAGCACTTTTATGTAAAATCAAGTTGTAATGTACACCTTACATCGGATTGTGAATTCTAACCCCTCTTGGGACAATCATTGAATTGTGAAACGTTAGCCAAAATCTATCAGGGTGGGATTACAGGAAGATAACGAAATTTGGTTCTCATGACAGTGATGCAATTGGAAAATAAAAGTCAAGGAAATCAAATTTGTATTGAAACAGTAAGTTCTTGGCTTGTATCCTGTAGCTAGGAACATGACCATATCAAAAGTTCAAATACAAATTTTACAGATCAATACGTTATAAGTATCTAACAACCCAGCAAAGTTCATCACCACTCTCCCCTGACACCTGATCGCTTTACTCGCCCCTATTGCAATATCCTCAGCTGAACATTACAGAGAAATTCCTGAACCTACCTCGATGATCCTGGAGCATAGAATCTCTCATATATATATTCTATTCTTTCTGTTTCTCCACGGTCGATGTGGGTAAATCTGTTCACACATATCCTCAACAATCTCGTTCAACTGTTAACTCAAAAGTCTAAGTTGATGGGTTATGAGTTCCTCATATATATATTCAACTCTTTCTGTTTCTTCACGGTCGATGGGGATAAACCTGCTCATACATATCCTCAACAAGATATGAGGATCAAATCCAGCCTAGCACCCTAGGCACTTTGAGGGGATCAAATCCAACGGAAGTCAGATGCAAGAGATGCTATGTCTTCATCTCCGCGGCCTAGCAGGTTCCGGGAAGTAAAGTTTATGCAACTCGTGTCCCAGAAAAACAGAATGCATATAGATCACACAACTGATGCCTCACTTCTTGATTTTGTACGGAGAACATATTCTTGACTTATATTACTCTAAACTAATACTATTAGGAGTGCATGGGGAAGATAGATGTGAAACACAAACATTGGAATCAACAACTTTGATTTATATTCAAGAGTCACTGAATATCCAAAATGAATGGAGGAAATTTTTTGTCAAAGATGAAATCAACAATTAGATAATGTCATTCAAAAATCAATAGTACCTTTATCAATCGCAATTATAAGAGAAAATATAAATGAACAAACTTGTTCGAAGATGAAGTACAACCAAAAGAAAATTAGATATTTAATAATGAGAGCACATCAAATACAAAGAAAAATTTTCGGCTGCTTCTAGCTTGATTTGAAAGCCCGAATATTGGAAACGAGGCGTTGGAACTGCTTGTAATATTGCAGAATATATGATGGTCATCCGAGTCAAGATTATAATAAATGATAAGTCAAATTAAATATATTTTTTTTATTAATGAGAAAAATAGTTAACACAAGAAAAATAAAAATACTAAGGAAAATGAACCTCGAAAAATGTGAAAAAAACCTACTCAAATAGGATTTTTTTCATTATAAATATCTTTCATTATTCTCAAGGAGATATTCTCTCTCATTTTTTACCCCTTCACATTCAATACTTGTAATACCCCAAAAATTTCGTAACAAATTATCATCTCAAAAAATAACAAAAATAATAAGTTGTTGAACATCATAATTTATTCAACGAAATCATAAAATTCGATTATCAATTTTGTTCACAAAAAAGTGTTAATTATGGATAAAATTAAATCATATCAATAAAAACATATGAGATTTACCACTTATTTATTTCATTTATTCTCACCCAACGACACTCCACCGGTCATCACCTCACCATTTTCCCCCACTCACCTCACCATCTTCCCCATTTCACCAACCCCACTATCAACTCATCATAACTTTGTCCTTTCTATTTTAATTTTTCTTCATTTGCTTGGCTAGAAAACACACGGAGACCACGCGACGATATCTCTGTTTGAGCTCGCTGATGCTACGTTCAACAATAAACTAGACCGTCGTTGATCTTTGATGGCAACAATCCTAGCATCTCCTTGTCATCGTCATGGGCGCTTCCTCGGCATGCCGTCATCGTGATTTGGCCATTATCTCATCGTAGTCGGGTTAATGAGAAGGTGAGCTTTCTCGGTTCATCCTCTTACTTGTTGTTTTTCCTTTCCGTCTCCCAATCTTACTCTTATGTTGTTCTATATGACTCGACCATGGAGAGCACCGTAACAATCCAAGCTCCAATCGTTGCCTTGCCTAGATTCGTAGCTAAAAAGCTCCAGGGTCGACGATATTGTTCGATCTCGTACCTAGCCGAACTTGGTTGTCGGCCTTAGCTGTAGAATTGTTGTGTTAGCTTCAAGGTTCTAGCTTGTCGCATGTCTAGGCAAAGATGATAAAAAGAGAGTTTGATGACGAATGCAACTATTTTTATTTGTTTTTCTTTTTTCTTTTTGATACGGAAACAAGACTAAAAATATAACCTAAATTTTGATACTAGATATCGCATATATGTGAAAGGTATTATTAAATTAATGATGTATAGATAAATTTAAGTTAATTAATTAAGACAGAATACATACTTTTTGTTTGTCTAATTTAGACGTGGACCAACTATAATGACCTCATATGTATCAATGGATCTAGCAAACTAGAAGGTACCAAAGACAACTGATATTCTATAATGCACAAAACAGTTAAAATCGATCGAATGAAGGGTTTAATCGGGACTTCATTTCGCAACTACAAGCAGCATGATGAAAATTCGACCACCGGATTCCAAGAATCATTTATATGAACAAATTAGTCTCAACCGATCTAATAATAGTCAAATTCCATATTAATCAAAAAGCATACATGACCAAAGATTGAGGCAGGCAAGAGATTTCACACCTAGACAACTAAGCGTAGAAATTAATATCAAACAATTTCAATCGTCAAGGGCTGCGAATCATCAAGAAATTCAAGTCCAAGATGGCCAAACTTGAAATCGAAAATCGAAAAGGGTTTTGTGTTCGCTTGAAGGGAAAGAGAGCTTTGATCAATCAAATTCAACGAGTCGAGAGAAGAGAAGATGAAGCTTTAGAAGCGTCACCTTGGCGGAGTAGAGAAGAGGGAGCAGAAGGGATTGTGGAGTCGTCGAAATCGGATGATGGAGTTGGTAGAGAAAGAAAACGAAGGGACCCGATATTTCTTCATGACTAAAACAACTCACATTATTCCAAACTAGTCTTTCACCAAAGGACTACAATATTTATATACATACATATATATATATATATAATTTTTAATTTTGTTTTGAAATTTCTTTTGTTTAGCTACCTTTTTTTTATTTAATATCCGAGTTTTTATCACTTTCTCAATTAACACAATAAAATAAGTCATCAAATTTGAACATTTGATAATTATATATTATTTTATCATTAGCAAAGCAATGAAATACTTTTGAAAACAAATAGGAAAGTGAATAATTGAATAACACAAAAAAGAAAATTAGAATGTGAAAGAAGTCTTCTACAAAATATTTATTTGATTGTATGAAGATATACATATAAGAAGTATATGATTGATGACCATGTGACTAACTAAAATCTTGATTTATTATGACAGTGATAGATCAAAGAGCAAAACATTCTTTATCCTCATATATTATAATTTGTAATTGCAAATAATTGTTACCCTATGATTTATGATTTCCATGTGACATAATTAAACAAAATCATGATCAATTAAGATGACTAACAAAATCCATAATCGAAACCATTCTTTATGGCTTCATGACTTATTGAAATCATGACTGAATATGTGACTCATCAAAAACATTACTTATCAAAATGACTATCAATCCTTTATAGGGTGAATTAGATTAAAATTCTCAATAGAATATAAACATAATATTAAGATTATCGAAGAAGAATATTAATTTTTGTATTGATTTATAATAGATAGGAAAACGAATATGATATTCTTTCATATCAAAAATACATTATCTAACTTTAATTTTAAAAAAAATGATCAAAAGTATAATTATCTAACTTTAGTTTTTTTTTTAAAAGATCAAAACCTATACTTTTTCATAATTATTTTCAAAAACATACTGCCAAAAAAATATTTTCTGATACATGTAATTTCAACCATATTTCCCTCACCCCACTGTCTCTCTCCTACCTCCTCCTCCCCCACCACTCTCTTCCTCCTCACCCTGCCTTTCTGATTCACCGCAACCCCCCACCGTGGCTAAAATCGTCGGTCACCGCGACGATATCTTTGAGCAGCATCTCTGATACTAAAAGTGCCCAATCGGATTCAAAGTTTTCTACTCTAGCAAAACCTGTGGGCAATTGGCTCATAGGAGTTCTTATACATCCGATAGTCATGATGATTCTTGTATTTATTTATTTTTATTTTTTTCAATTGTTTTCTGTTTGTCTCTTGTTACAAATTTCTTTTATTCGTCAAGGTGAAGTTAAGAAGCTGTCGGCGTCGTGTCCTGTTGACAATGGAACTGCTTCTTTCAATGATCCGAATGAATCTGATGACCCAAAGAAAAGCCTGCTGAACTCCAAAGATGGGGCAACAACTCTGGGATCCTCCAGGCCTGGAGAGTCAACTGACCAGTGTACCATAAATAACACATTTCTGGGTTCGGCAGTGGATGCATCAAAAGTGAGAACTTTAGAAGAGAAGATAAATAAAGACAATATCTTTAAAGTAGCTATTGAAGTGGCTATGAGGGGAAAAATGGATATAAGTAAAAGGGCAACTGAGAAGTCTGATGGCTTAGTGGATCCAAAAATTGACCCTGGTAGTGCTTTTCGAGATAGCTTGTCACACAATTTTGTTGTGTCTCCAAATGTGCACGGAGGAGTATCAGCTTTCAGTAACATTCAGTCCAGGAATGTGTCAGTTAACAGTAGAAAGCATTTAGGTTTGAATCCTGGTGATTTAATGCCTTCTGTCAAGGGTTGTGACTTACGTGAGCTTCGATCGAGGATGTCAGCCATCCCCGAGCATGAATGTGTCTGGCAGTATGGCTTTTTCTTGTTTTGTGATTTTCTTCTTTTTATTGTTACATGCATGTTATATTTGCATTTTGTATTAAATAATAAACATTGCTAGTAAACAAGCTCTCTTATAATGCAGGGGTGGTTTTGAGGTCGATAGAGGTAGAAGACTTTCAGGCTTATTTGATGGAGTTCAGGCGCATGTATCAACATGTGCATCTCGTAAAGTTGCTGTGCTGGTTAAGAAGTTCCCTGACAATGTTGTTTTGACTGAAGTACCTCGTTCAAGTACATGGCCAGCTCAGTCTCAGGACCAAGAGGTGAAAGAAGATAATATTGCTCTATACTTTTTCACCAAAGATCTCAAGAGGTCTGTACTTTCATTGTGTTCAGATCACTTGTTTACTATCTGTTTTGAACTTGCTCATTTCTGAATTACTAATGACACAGTTATGAGAGGAACTACAAGATCTTATTAGAGCATATGATAATGAATGATTTGGCTCTCAGAGGAAATATTGATGGCATCGAGCTCATGGTGTTTCCCTCGAACCGGCTTCCCATAGCATGTCAGCGTAAGGAATTAATCAATTTTTAGCTGCTATTTCTTGTATGGTTTGACTTGTGAATGACGCTGCATATAGTTAAACCATCAGAATTGGATTGAATTTAATTTTTGTGATAAGCAAAAATTGGTGTTAGAAGGGTAATGCACCTCACGCTCTCTCTGGTTTTGCTTAATTTTGTCGATAAGTGGAAATGGGAATGTCTACTTAGTATGCATTATAACCAACTCAATTAGTTGGGTAAGGGAACGGTTGAACTTGAACACAATGGTGCAGAGGAATGCAGCAGTTTGGTTTTACGGAGTACTGAGAAATGTATGTTGGGCTTTTAAGTGATTCTAGAGAGCTTAGAACCAAGAAAGTGGTTATGGCGGAACACTTGGTACCTACTTACTACATACTTGGCTTATGTTTGCTTCTTGAATCGGCTCAGGTGCCAACCATTGAGGCTAGAAAATTGTAGGAATAGCTATTCTACTGAAAAGTATCGAGCTTGGGGTTTGTAAGAGTCATGATTATTTTGTGGTCAAAATGAGTGTTCACTCAAAAGTAGTGTTGGAATACTCTTGTTGGCAAATATTGCAAGTACTGGTTGATTAAGACAGCAAGTTGTTTTGAATATTGGTCATGTTTATATTTGGTTTCCTGGGATATTTGATATTTGTATGCGATATGCCAACCTGATTTGATATGATTCTAGTATTCTGTATTTAATACCTTGTTATTGTGATGCTTATTTACTGATTTACATGGTTATTTTGGATTAATGTAGTGTCTGATGCATAACATTGTGTAAGATATTTGTGGTGGTGAGCCCGTCAGCGAAAGCTGGTTTAAAAAGTCCTCCTGGTTTGCGGGCTCGGGATTTCCTTTAGAAAAAAAAAAAGAAGCAATGTGTAAGATACGATTATGTGAGAAACACGTGTATATGCTTCACATTTCACAGTCAGTTATTTTATATTTACATGTGTTGCAATCATGAATCCCTCAATATTTTACTTATGCCGAGCAATGGTCCTTGCTGTCTCTGGATATTTCCTTGTTTCCATCCATTTGTATTGACATCTAGATTATCCATTGTATCTTAAAAATATCATATTATGGTATGTTTTTAACTACCTGAACTGCAGGCTGGAACATCATGTTTTCCCTCTGGGGTGTTTTCAGAGGTAGGAGACTATGTTGCTCGGGTTACAAATCACTTTCTGAAGAGAAAATAGATAGTTCCACTTTGGATATGGTTCATCAGGATAAAGAAGGCGCAGAAACTATACCTAGAGATTCATGGCCGAAGGTGTCAGGGAAAGATTACTCATCTCCATCTGGCTATCATAACCATGTTTCTCAAGGTAACGACTCTCCTTGGGCAGTGTCAACCGTTCAAACATCTCGTTAACTTGGGATGCAGAATGTAATATGGATAGAGGCTTACTGGATCTTGCATGCATGGTGACAGAGATGAACGCTGATCGTAGCAACACAAAATCAAACTGCCAATGTTCAGAGGCCCATGAATTTAAGAAATATTTGTAGTCTCATTTAGCTAGTATCGGCTTGATATGGCGCTATTCTGCTCCTTCTCTGCTTTGACCTTGCATTTAAGAAATATGCTAAATGAAGAGTTCTCAGCAGGAAGTATTCTTGTATGCTGTTATATAACAGTGAGATGCTGCTTAAATTGTTTTCTTGGAGTAGCTTTTAAATTGTTGCCGTATATAGGATCTTTTTATTTTATTATTAAAAAAAGATAGAAAAAACAAATTGGAAGCCGAGTTTTGAGATGGCGAATCTTGTCTTCAGTATCTAGTGTTGCAAGATTGCTAGAGAAGATCTAGTCATACTGAACTGTTATTTTCCTTGTATTCTGTATCCAGTAATTTGTCAACAATAGCACCTACAGAAAAGAGTTAGTAATGGCTTCAAGTGCCTCGGCTCTCACCCTAAATACTTCCTCTTTCTCACATAATTTGTATCGTTTTGTTATTTATGGAAGTCCCAATTTTTTTACAACATTTTTATTTTTTGGAATGTTATGTATAGTTAGGAATTAAAAAGGTGAGAAAGAAATGAATGTGTGATTGAGAATTAAAGTTGAAAAAGGAAGAGAGAAATCTAAATTTGCGTGTCAAAATAAATATTGCAAAATATGTGGGAAAGAGAGAGTAGTTATTTAGGACCTAGCTGCAAATAAAGAGGGTAGATGTTTGTTTCGAACATAGTGTAGCATCTATCACACTAGGGGGTGAAATCCAGTTGATAAACTTGTGCTCTGGGTTGCCACCTGTTATTATCTTTTTGCCTGATTTGAACAGGTATCTGAGGTGCTACAGTGATGGACTGATGCAGTGGCTGCAAATAAATATTTCATTGACATGGGGGGCAGCAGAAAATGGGTTGTCTAGATGACTATGGCATGGTTTCGTCTCGACCATTCTAGTGGTTTACATCAAAGGGCACCTTTGTGCTCACGCAGAAATCCCCTTCTTGCTATTTAAACTCCGCCATTGTTATGCATGATCTGGTTGAAGTAATGTACATCAGTCCTTTGTGTCTGTAATTGATCAGAATCTAACATGTCTTGTCTGTTTTCCATTTAGACTTAACACGGTGGTCCAGTCTTTGCTATGGCTGAAGAGCTTCCAATGGTGGTTCAAGCAAATGTAGCTGTTGAAGACACTGCTGAAGCCGAGAACACATTAGGCAATAGGAGGATCACTACGGACGAGGAATCTGTTCCATCCGTTTTTTCCAAGATGCCTCGTGCCACGATGGACGAGGCAGGCCGTATTCATGGTTCAAGTGAAATAAGGCAAGATGAATTGACCAAAGGCAATGTGTTTCAGTTGAATCCTGGGAGTAAACTGAAAGGAGGAGAAGGATGCCTAGATGCTTTGAGTTGCAATAGAGACGAGGAGAGATGCCAGGATCTGATGCAAGAAGATAAATGTTGTGGCATCCTAAATGATAAAGATATCACAACTTAAGATGAGGATGTAGACAAGGGAAGTACTTTTGTGCTTGGAGATTTTAAGTTGGAGGATGTGAGCTGCCAGCAATACAACAAAAAGAAGCGACTTCGCGAGGATGTCTCGAAGGCTAGCACATGCCACAATTCTACAGGGGTCCGTCAAGAGATATCACCTAATCTAGTCATTGGTGATCTCGGTGATGCGAGTCAAGAAGGCATGAGTAAAAGAGCAAGACAAGTTGCAGGCTTCAACTCCAGTGAGAGAGGCAAGCACTGGCTCAACTATGGATGCTAAATTCTATGAAACAAATGATGAAAAAGCTGCTTCTATAGCTTCAAGTTCAGATGGGAGTTGTTTCTTTATTGCTCAGAGAATCCAGGCAGCAGATGGCGTATCTTCTGGGCAAGTGCCTTCATCAGGGACCGGTGACCGGATGTCTGATGGGTCTCCAAACTTGGAGCTGGGGTTGGGTAGCTTACAAATGAAACAAATAAATGGAGACCACACTTCCTTTGCTAGAATAGTAGATGATGAAGAGATGGATCAGGTGAAGCCACCTTTCCTTTCTCAGTCGACTCAACAGCTATGATGCCTGCGTCAAATACAGGAAGGCCTGATGATGTAAAGACTTCACTGAACCTGTTTAAGAGCTTGCCAAATGAATAGAAGTCGCTGTTCAGCCGTTGGTTCGTTCTTGTTGTATATTCCTTGATAAAGTGGTAACTGGAAAGGTGAATACATGAGCATGGTAGTAGCTGCTGTTGCATGGTTTCTTTGAGATGCCCCTTGTTCTTATGCCTTATTAACTCTCATAGGATCTGTTTTACATGACGTTTAAATATCTTTGGAGCTATATGCCGTCATTTCTCATTTCCCTTCTTTGATAGTGACACGGGCTGGGCTTGAACAATAAGCCCGTAACAATAGGCACGGCTGGACATGTAAACTTGGAGAATGAAATCCGCAAAAGTGTTGCACGTATTGTAGGTTGTCGTACGTGGCATAATGTTATACCACCGTGTCGTGATTTCATTTCTGAGTCTATAGCATTGCACTGCTACGACTTGCTCTTGCAAATTTGGTATTTGTCAAATGCGGGAAGTTCACTCGCATGCAGCATGCATGCTGCTCTCATATTTCAGTTGCAAAATGTTAAGATGCCTGCCTTCGGTATAATTTCAATCTGTAGGACGATATGAAGAAGGGAAGTAACTCGATAAGTTCTGCTTTTCGTGGTAGGGTTGTATCACCTAGCAACTACCGTTATCTTTTGAATTGGCTCCAAATGCCGCATTCTATCGAACATCCAAGTCTTGGGCTCGATCACTGTGGGAGGGGCCTAAAACGTCTCGAGTCAGATTGAGAAAACCAATGTGAGCTAAAGGGAACTTTTCCAGAGTGCGGATGGAGAAGTTTAGATTGATTTGATGTAAAAAAGAAAATTTCGTTTTAATTTTTTGTGAAATGAGAGATACAACGGTAAGAAAAAAAAAAATCTAAGTCAAATTTCAAACGGTTGATAATATGGTCCACAAAACTTATTAAAACTCTTTTTAAGTTTAAGACCCGATTGTCCTTAAATAGAGTAAACGTATGAAAAAAAATTATATCTTTTTAAAAATAGAAAAAAAAACAAATAATTTTTTCATGCGTTCGAATTATTATGTTTGATTGGAGTTGAATTGGAATTATTAATCTCTTTTCAAATCATGATTTTTAATTCATATAAAAAAATCATGGTTATAATTCATAAATATATCTAATAAGATTACGTTCACCAAAATGGGAGTATGATTAATTTTAGGAATAGAGGGAAAAAAAAAGGAAAAAGAACCACTTATATCATTCACGTAGGAAACAGATCATAAAATAGTCTCCTCATCAGAATTTGATAAACGCCACCTTTATTTGGATTAATTTTTAATCAGCTCACTCAGCTTCCTTTTCAAGTCAATTGATTGAGTCCCAAACTAGAGGTGATAAAAAAAAATATGTAGAACGGGATCGGATCGAGAAATTAAAAAAAAAAAATCGTATCAAAATGATTTAATCAGAATAAGACATGAGAATTATGTGTAACGAAAAATCGACGACAAATTCTTGAAATTGTACCAATATATCACGTATCGCGATGATATCTTTTAACAAAGGGGGTTTTCACTTTTTTGTTTTAACTTGGAGATATCTTCTTCATCAAGTAAAATCCCATGAAAATCCTCGATTTATGTTTTCTCCCTCATACTCAAACGACGTCGTTGAAAAAACCCTAATCCCAAATCACTTCGACACTTCCTCCCCATCATATGAAATCAGATCTGCTCGAATCGTTCCTCCCTCTCCCAAGGCTTCAATTCATCCTTCATCAACCTCGAATTTGCTCGGTTTGACTCAAGTAAGTGTGATTCTATATCGTTTTCCTAATTTGAAAAACTCTGATTGCGATTTATTTTTTAGAATTTCATCATGTTGATTGACTTGAGTAGTTTTATGGTGATTTTGTTACTGAATTTTGCTTGAATTTCATCTGTTCTATCCCTCGTTGGTGCTTTTTTTTTTTCGATTGGCGGAGGTGATATGAAAAACTGATGCTATGGTTTGAGCTAGTTGGTGGTGTTTAATTGGCGTTGATCAGAGTCACTTCTCTGTTGAATTTGTTGCTTGATTTGAAGATCTTGTTCGATACTTGTGTGGTTTGCTTCAGTGAGCGTTGATCAGAGTCACGAAACAATGCTTCTGTTGAGGGGCTCTTTGCTTTTGCTGTCACATGTGGAGAAACCAAAACAAAAAAACAGGAAGTTAAAACCAATAGCGAAAATATTAACAAAAAATCGTTTTTTTCGACCGACCCTGACACAAGACCAAATAGGACTCTAGCCCTTGTCAAGATGCTTCCTACTGCACTGAGTATAATGTTGGCATTGCTCATCTCTACTCCATCGCTCTGATTTGGCCAATGAGCTTTCCAGTGTGTAAGCACAGGCATGTGACCAGATTGTAGGTACTGAGGATCAAGAATGAGAATGATGGGAAGGACATGTATAACAGGGTATACCCTAAAGTGGACTACAAGTCCATACCAAAATGCTGCCTGAAAGACTTTGCCTGTTAAAAGAAAAACAAAGTCAAGGCACAGAAAGGAAAGCCAATTGAGCTTCATGCTCATCACAGGACAGGATAAAAAGTCCAGAGCAAGCATATTGGTACCTTTCATGATGGAGATTATGATCCAAAGTATTGCAGCACAGACAATGGGCTCACAGCTCCCCCGGGTACCAATAGTGAAGGTAAATGGCTTAAAGAGCCACACCATAACTGAAAAAAGG
The DNA here is from genome assembly GCA_001925005.1 of Drosera capensis. Taxonomy (NCBI): domain Eukaryota; kingdom Viridiplantae; phylum Streptophyta; class Magnoliopsida; order Caryophyllales; family Droseraceae; genus Drosera; species Drosera capensis. Next base: position 16,355 of record LIEC01006195.1, read on the forward strand.
CATGGCATATCAGGCAACCCACATGGCATATCAGACACCCCACGCATCTTCAGAATGCATAAGAATGCCAGAAATACATGTCTACCTTACGGAATGATGATATACTCCAGTCCTTTCCATTGTATTGGCAATTATTTTCGCTCAACTCTCTGTACGTTTGTGCATATTTTCTTTTGTCTTAATATAATCTTGATATATTCAAACTTAGGTTGTCTCAAGATCTCACTTGTGATTCTATTTCTTGTTCTGATCAGAATATATCTCATGGTTGTAGCTGTATTTCATGAACTTCACCGTCATCAGCGAAGTAATGAGGATGTTTTGAGGTTAGCAAGTAAGCTCATTTAATTTGTGGAAGTCAGCTTCATATATTTTGAATATCGTGCAAATGTCAATACAATAAGGCATTCCGAAGGTCATTACCACAAGA
>LIEC01006196.1:0-44891 GCA_001925005.1 Drosera capensis
ATCCACCATCAATGCCATCACAGGAATAAACCCCAAAGATGAGAACATCATTGAAGAATCCCCTTCAACCCCTCAAAACGATAAATTCACCTCATCTACCCCTTTCTCTCAAAAATCTCATCAAACACCTCTCTTTGCAATGAAGAAGGATCACCCTTCCTCCTCCTTACAAAACAAAGCTACAAGATCATCACCATGGCAATGGCCAGCTTGTGCCCATCTCAAAACCCTCTCTTGCAGAGCCACCACTGAACCCTGCATTGATACTACTATAGACATGGGCAATGAAACTTTCTTCACAAACACTACCCAAGACTCATCTGTTGCCTCCTCGACGAGGTCCGAGGAGTCAGGGTCAGACTACATAGATACGATGATTATCCGCGGGTTGAACTCGGACAGGCTCTTCTTCGAGCCGGGGAAGTCAAACTCAATCATCGAAGACGCGACAACATTGTCTAGTGTGATCAAGAAAAGGAGTGATGGTGGTGGTTGTTGTAGTAGGTTGGGTTTGGATCCGAGTAAGGAGAGTGTGTTCTTGACATTGGATTCGAAAGACCCGGTTCTCGATTTCAGGGTTTCGATGGAGGAGATGATAAGGACACATGATTTGAACGACTGGGATAGTATTGAAGAGCTTCTTGTTTGGTTCTTGATGGTGAACGAGAAGGAAAACTATGGGTACATTGTCGACGCATTCGTCGATTTATTGATTCCTCAATCTACTGAATCGGAGAGAACGGAAATGACAACACCAATGACAGCGGCTTCGAGTTCTTCTTCGTCGTCTTCGTCATTGTTGTGTACTTGTTCTCCTTCTTCTCCTCTTTCGTTGCCTTCCTCTTCGTTGACCACTCCTTGTGTGTCATCCTTGGATGAGGTTGATGATGATGAAAATGGTGAAGAAACTAGTGGTCTTGCTTCCTAGTTTTGCTTACATGGTCGAGGAATGGAATCCCAATAGTATGAGTCTGTAGACTAACTTGCACTTGCTGATATCGTTTTTCGGGTCTTGGTGCAAACTAATCTCTAATCCCAAATGTCATCGTCCTTTGACTACTGCTCTTTTGATAGCTGCTTCAAGCGTTAAACTATCATTAAATTTGACTCTGGTCACGATGATCGAATTCTTGATTATATATTTAACAACTTGGATCTGCATAGACGATGAAACAGATGAGTTTTATACGTGGTTTGATGTGAATGGAGCATTCGTTTGCTCGATTGATGTTATGAGAGGTTGGTTAGTTATTGGGGAATTCGAACCATGTGAGTGTGAGCTATAAGACGTAATAGTAACTCCTATGACAGCGAGGTTAGTAAAAACATGAGAGAGAAATTAGTGGGTATATTATGTAACAGATGAGATGAAGTTGATAATTTTTTATATTAAAAAATTATTTCATTTATTTTATAACGATCCAAAAAAATATTCCTTTTATTTCAAAATATAAACAACATTTATCGATTTAGATCATCCCAATATATATATAATATCACATATTTAATAATATTTTTACATAACAAAAATATCAAAACAATCATCGTATATTATAGGGCACCCGATATCTTTTTCCCAATTATTACAATAAATCTTACTATTATCAAAAAAAAATTTCTTCATCAAATTTAACACAATTTCAATACACATAAATCTATATTTGGAATCAAATTATTGTTTATATATTTTTTTTAAATGTCCTATATTACAATTAATATGACACGAGCAGCATATATATAGAGGGTGATGTGATATGATCATGAAAGTGTGTATTCGATTGTTTGATATTGTTAACCGGAGAAAGAGCACATGGGATCACACGAGGGGGAGAAAATTGTGCAACTATTCGTGATGATGAAAACGGAGGGCAGAGGAAGTACTCCTCTCTGCTAGGCTTTTTAATTCTTTGTTGTTTGACGTGTCGCGAGAGAGTCAATTTTGTGTGTATCGTTGCAAAATATACGACGACAAATAGAAAACACTCAGTTCAAAGAAAACCCAATGCAAAAAGGGACCGTTAGTTGCAAAACAACCATACTAATACTTTTCCGAAGGTTGATACTTGAAAACTACAGATTATCTAAGGGAACTTTATTATGAGTTTCTCATTTGGGTTTGATCTACTTTAGCTTGGGCTTTGTACTAATTGCCGCGTTTGGCGCGGTGGTTTGATATGGTAGATGGGCACGTCGTCATATCGAACAGGACTTGTAAAAACAAAATAGAGTAAAACAAAGCAAGAAAGTAACATAGAGATTTATTTTTTTGACACCTCCAAAAAAGTAATGAATCCTGATTAGTGAAATACATTGTTTTGAAACGACTCTTTTAGATTGAGTTACGTTTTGATTAAATATATAAGTTCCTCTATCAAACTACGCTAGTACCACGGTAGAACTTCCGACGTCAATTGCTTTAAAGTGGAGGGAAAACAATTTCGTCGTAGCAATTTATGATTTGTGTTAACCTTTGAACAATGTCAAGTTGTATCAGACTTGGGCGTGTCGATGTCCTGATCAAAGCCATTGATTTTAAATTGGAGTGTCAATATCCTATGATAGATACAATTCCATTGGTTTGTGACAATTTATATTGCTTGGTGAAGCGTTGTCGGCTTTGAAAACGAACCCTTAGGTAAACTTGAGCTAGGAAGGATCCACAAAGAATAAAACTGTCCCAACACTTCAGATTCATTTAAAGGGAACCAAACTTGAAGTCCGTTGGTTCAACAGATTGGGAGTAGACTACTACTGTTCGTTTTCCCTCCTGAACCAATGCACAGTGTATTGTCAGAGATCAAAAGGATATGGGCCAAAGTCCCGACTGCAGAGCCCATCATGACTCCGCCTGTATGGATCAAAATTCAGATTGGGCCACAAGGGGCCCATATTTCTCCTACAATATTCCTCGTACAATATGTTGAGAGTGGTGATATGTATGGACAGGTTTATCCATCTCGATGTAATGAGCAACTGAGCAAAGTAAAACATTTGACATGCAGTATGCATAAATTGCATTATAAATCGAACATGGTCATTGCGTTCGGTTATAGCTTGATCAATTCAGTACTTTGGTATATTATACTTCTGATCCGAAACTCTACTGTATAGAAACAACAAATTATAATGTGCAGGTACTTCGTTAACATCACTCTTATTTCCCTTTTGCACGAGAAATTCATAATCCTTGTCTACCTTACATAATCAATTGCCCGATCACGCTCATCTCTTCTCTTGACGAACTTAATTATGCATTGATTACTATCGCTGAAGTAGCCCGTGCCAAGAATAGCTGTATCTGATTATTCTTTGATTTTCTCACTAACAGTATCTCAAAGATACTGTTGCAGTAACTAACAATGTTTACCATAAAAAGTTAATAATCAAGTGTTGGGCATCATACTTCCTTGCTCTCAGGTCTCAAATAAAGGGTGGTAATAATTAGTCATACAAAGAGAGCAGTAGAAAGTACAAGAAAATGTACATAGAAAAAAAGATACAGTAGATCATAACATGCATTTAAGTTGATCATAGAAAATATACAAAAGATACAATGAGTGAACAGTAATTAAATTGAGACATTTGAGTGCTGTCGACAGTTGCCTTGGAGACCTCAAGAAACCATTCAATGTCACCGAACCAGTTTGAAATTTTTGTATAAAGTTAATTTGGCTTGTTAGATTATTTAGAGTTATATTCATATGATGAGGATGTACCCATGAAAATCCTAGGTCGTACTACCTCATCACGGTAACACATATGTCGCATGAGAAGTCGTCATGACTCATGATATGAAAGGATTCGATGGAAGTGTTCGATGCGGAGAATGTAATGACTAGTCTTAGGGTTATTGACCCGCGATATGGGATAGGTATATATTACCTATCTTCTATAATTCTTATAATATTTATATATTTTATATTTTTTTTATTTCAAAAATTTTATAAATATTTTGATTTTATACGCGTGTCTATATAAAGTTTGACATACGTACAACGACGATAAAAAATTGTTTCTTATAAATTTATCATGAAATATCAATAATTGTATAAATTGTGTACTTCAACCTAATACATGTTGCGAGACGATCAGACATGATTTGATATGAAAACGAGAATTATATTTGTTAATCTCAATATAAACACAATATTTTTATTTTTTTCTTATTTGATAATGAATTTATACTATTAATATAATCAAATTATTCCATCAGCATCTTCCTTCCCTCTTAAATTTCACTTATATCTTTAAAATAATATATTATTTTTTTAATCAAATTTTATACAAATGCAATGCACACATATAAAATCATGTGTTGAATCAAAATGTTATAGTTAAATTAGGATGGAGATGGTAGAATTTTTTACTTATACTCGAATATTTTCTTAGTCAATTCAACTAAACTGTGAAACCTCTCTTCTGAGAATTGAAGGCAATGAAATGATTACAGCTCCAGCGAGAATCCATGCAAAAAATAAATCGAGAATTAAAATATGCATAGGAGTAATTAAAAAGGGTTAAAAGCCAACCACATGCAAAGGACTAATTTTTTTCATCTTGTGAAGGAAAAAACTTAGAAAGTTCATCATGAATGAATATTAATTGTTCCCACAGTTCCTGCTAGACAATTTAAGCAGAAACTCATGATGATGATGGCTTAGGCCAAAGATTCATTTAAGTAACATTCTGATACCAATCACATCGACAAATTCGACATTGATGAGGATTAATTCTTAATCTCACATCAAGTCTTGATCAAGGTAGTATAGATAAACTGAACGGATTGCAACTCAGTTCGATAGCTGTCTTTGAGAAAAATGATTCATATAATTGATCGTTTTATAAAAGATCGACAATAATGATGAAGTTGGTTTAATTTTTCAGACTGCTGAAATTTTGAAAGAGCATTGAACGACGTTACTGTAAGTCTGGACCAACCAGGTCCATTTATTCCCATTCAATGTTCAGATCCCAAATCCATTGATTTCTTGACACTCTAAACTATCCTGCCATGCACACACAAATTTGACTGTTAGGAAATCAAGATAAGTCAGGAATTAGAGAATGTTGGTGGAGTTACTATTTTGAAACCACTTAGATATATGTATTAATGTCCTCCGAAAAACTATTTCTTCGCATCATCAGAATATATTGAATTTTTGATCACATTGTTAGGAAACAAAATTGTTTTACCATTGACCAATTCATCCATGCTATTCTTCTTAACAACTGATCACATAAAGCTCTAGTATAAATCATGATCACACGAAAAATCACTTAATCTTTTATATAAATGGATCGGATCATCCAAATAACACAATACAAAACAACAACAACTGGGATGCTTCTATCAAATTAATTGGACTTCATAATCTAAGGGAACATGCCATCCAACTTCATGTACTTTCCATGAAAATCTAACACCAAACGCGAAGACATATTATGTTAATGGACCAACATGAATTGTACTTGGATAACACTTTTTACTAAACCAAAGCAAATCTGCTCAACAACATTGTCCCTAACCAAAGGACCACCTGATATCTATTAGTGTGGCCCTTTTATAGACAACAATAATCACTTCCCTTGACTACACTTTCGTACTATTAAATAAAACGATACTTAACTGTAACCTCTTTCAATTCAATGTTCATCCCATAACATTTCAACGTGCCCATTTTTCCTCACATGCACTTCTCCTTCTATATAAGCCATGGATAACTCCCCTTGGTTTCTCCAAACAGCCATTTTATCATCTCCGGTCACCTCCTCCACCTCCACCACCACAGCCGCCGCCATCTTCGCCGCCGCAAATGTCTTCCCTTACTAGGAAGCCAAGGCAGTTTCTCAGCAAAGTAACAATCAACCTAGGCTGTTGCAGCTGCAGGAGACCAAAACTATCTTCCATTTTCAACCCCAAACCCAAGTCCAAATCACAAAACTACCCTTCCCACCACAGCCACCTAAACAACAACCCACTCTCATACTCTTCTTACTCCTCCACCACCACGGCCACGGCCACGGCCACGTCCTTCTCCCCTTTCGTTGACTACCACGACTACCCTTACTTCTATGAGTTCGGGGGCAATGTGGGTCCCAACACGGTGGCATTCGAGAAGGAGTCCGAGGATCCGTACCTAGATTTCCGGCACTCGATGCTTCAGATGATCGTCGAGAACGAAATTGACACCAAGAAGGAGCTCAAGGAGCTGCTTAACTGTTTCCTACAGCTTAATGAGCCCTGTTTACATGGTATCATTGTTAGGGTGTTTACTGAGATTTGGAATGATTTCTTCTATCATGGTAAAGGGAACAGGAGGCGTGGAGGTGGCGGTCGTTATGATAAAGCATCGAGGTTATGTTAAGCCCAGATCATACGAAGTTTAAGTGTATGATCATGGGGTTAAACTATTGTTGTATTTTCTTATACTAATGATGTGACTGTTAGGCTTTGCTAATCTTTGTTTTTCGACGTTCAGGTCACTTTATGATTGGTCCATATCTATGGTAAGAAATCAGGAACTAGAACATCAAGATGAAAAATAAAGTTACCAGTTTACTTGGTAATTTTACTAACTAAAGTATTGGTTGTATGGACCAATTATAAAGTGACCGTTGAAAAACGATGGATGAATTCCTTGTTGACTGTATAAGTTGGGTTTCTCTTTGTGGTTGTATGATGCAATTGTAAAATACTAGTGTGTGAAATGAAATTGGACTTTGGCTTTTGACGATTCTGTTTTTACAAGTAATTGGCACATGTTGTGCAAAGTAATGAAGACTTTCCTCATCTTGGGTTTACCCAATAGTTCACTGCCTTGATACAAACAGTGCAAGACTGATCAGTTAGTCAGGATTCAGGAATAATCAGGAATAATCATGGTGCTACATTACTCAAATTTTTTAACAGTTCGAGTTAAAGAACGAGTCACCGAACTGACCCTGGAAAGAAATGCGAAATTTATCAGTGCAGTTGGAATGAAGAAAACTGAACATAATGTTCAGGTGCTAAAACAACAAATTTTAGAAAAATTAAGTTCAGTACAGGTGCTAAAATAACAGATGGAAGAAAAATGGGGGAAAAAATGTATCAAGTTATGGATCATTTTACCACCTTTAAGACATTGGCATCGTGAGATGGATTCAGTGCATATTTAATATCGAGCCTCTTTCGAGTTCCATCTTGCATGCTCGGTTGATGCTTTTTGTCTTCCAGAACTTTGTTTTGCAGGATCTTGCGGCAGTTTCTGCTTTCAACACCTCCTAGAATATGCTTCTAATGTGTTAGTTCAGTCTCCATACTCAAGGTTTGTTTGCCTTCGGAGTCACTTTTTCGCGGTGGTGATCACGAATCATGTCCAAGATGCTTGAATCTGTTCGAACAGAACCTGCTTAATATCCAAACGTTGATACAAATGCTTCATAGAATAGATTGACAATGCTTCCTACTTGTATAGATAATGTCATTACATGTGAGAGCATACACAAGCATCTTTGACATTAAGGATAGACTTGTAGGAGAATTAAATCAAGATTTTTTATCATGATTGGATTTAGAACGATATGTGTTATCTTGATTGGTTGAATCCATAATGAAAAACAATTAAATTGAATCTGTAAATTGTCATGATCAATACATGTTAGCAGATTTCACTTTTCTAATTTCCTGTTGGCTGGTTTCGATAAGACTCGATATATTGCACGGTTAGGGTTAGGGATGATGACCTATTTGTATGTATAGTATAGCGAATATTGGACCATCTCATCATGGGTCAATAAATAACTATCCAACCCACACTAACCACACCATAACAGACCACTCTTGAAATGATCTTGGATCGTCCCCCTCATGGATAACAAGCAAATCCTATTGCTCTTTATACACATAACATGAACGGATTTTTTTCTCATCGATGCTCTCGGGAGTAAGATCAGTAGGTTTATCCATTATTAGAGCTTGATGAACGTCTGGTATTCCCATAGCAAACAGGAAATCTTCCTTCCACTTCTTAAAATTAGAGTCAGTGAGAACTTTAATCTTGATCATATTGTTGTTGATTGAGAATGAGATGACTAATATGTGTAATAAAATTACATATATAGAAATCCACAACGCATCATCAAACAAACATTTTTGGATAGAATATTTGACATACAATAGTAAAACCCCATATATAGTAACGAGCATGAGAAATATACTAACCATTGAGAATCCACCATCATTGGACATATAGACCCTCTTTGGTTAATGAATTCTCAATCAAATGCTAATTATGTAGTCCCTTATTTTTAATACACAACCACCACCTTTAGGTTAATGATCATGAATTAAAATTTCAGGCATCCCATCCTTATAAAAATTAATAACAAAATTTAATCATGAAGATCCCTCTGGGGATTGCAACTTAATTAAATAATGTTACTATCTTAGGGATAAAATCAATATTACTCACATAAATCCTAATAGTGTGGTCCAAATAACGGTGTATAATTACTAATGAAACCACAACAAAAATTGATTTTGTCATTAATTATTATTAATTTATTTATTATTATTATTATTATTATTTTATTTTTTGTCATCCGTTAACAGGGATCATGCAAATCTTTTGGTTGTAAATTTATTGGATATATTTGAAGGGATAACACAAAAATTCAATCAATCTAACTAACACAAAGATTCAAAGTTTGCATATCATCCAAAATCAGATTCAATATCATGGGAACTGCGTCCTCGATTTGCCAATGTCATCCTTATGCAGGAGCCATGCTAAATCTTGATCTGTCAATTAAAATTATCAAAGGCATGAAAATGCTCTTCACTTAGCATTTTATAGTCTGAACGAATTTTATTTCCCCCAAACCTATACCCGTGCAAATACTATCATGCAAGGGAATTAAAGTAGGACCCACATATGCACCCTACCTAATCTCATTATCAAAGTAATTTTCTAGAAACAAAACACATCAAACAGGAACCAGCAGTGACCAAACAAAACCAACAAGGCATCGATTTTCATGGGACAAATCAATTCAATAAAGATTCAAACTCTTCGTTTTATCAAAATCAATCTATATGATTCTAAATCCAATCTATGATTTGCTCTGATACCACATGTGGCAGAATTAAATCAAGATTTTTTAACATGATTGAATTTAGAAAGCAATCAAAAATTATAAACCATACGTGTTTCTTCAATTGGCTGAATTCATGATGAAAAACAGCGGAATTAAATCTACAAACTTCTACTATCAAGCTCTACTTCCCTAATTCCTTATATATTGGCTTCGATGAGACTCCGTGTATTGCATAGTTAGAGTTAGGGAAGGTGACCCAATTGTATTTATAATGTAGTAAATATTAGACATATAGGAGAATTAAATCAAGATCTTTTACCATGATTAGATTTAGAACGCAATCAAATATTGTAAACGACACGTTTTACCTTGATTCATTGAATCTATGATGAAAAACAACATAATTGAATCTGTAATTTGTCAAGATCAACACACGTTAGCAAACTCCACTTCTCTAATCTGGCTTCAATAAGATTCTGTATATTGCAATGGTTAGGGTTAGGCTTAGGGGAAGTGATCTAGGTATTTTTAGTGCACCGAATATTGGACATTCTGATGGGTCAATAAATAATTACCCAACGCACACTAGTGCAACCACTTCACGTTCAGATTGAATCTCCAAAATACCGAAAGATTGAAAACAAACGTCAACCAAGGAAATAAAGCAGTCACAAGACAAAGAGATTCATAGTAACGCAATGGCAGGACAACAACGACATAGACAAAATACATGTTCAGCGATAACCACAGTCGGATCATGAATCGATTACGTGACGTCTGTAATTGGGTATTTTGATCACCTAGAACACAGGTTTTTCTTCTGGTTTGGACGGGCATTTCCTTTCTTTGGCTAAAGAAGAATTAAAGTCCCGAAAAACAGACATTGGAGTCATTTGATTGCACAAAACAGGACGCAACGAAAACAGTGAAGGAAAATAGTCAGAATTGCAGAGCAAGTTGTTAACAGCTTTTCAAACAAAAAAAATAAGGAACTAAAAGCAAAAAAACAAACCAGAATTTAGATGACTAAGTTATGCGATGTACAGGACAACAAGTGACAGAGGGTAAAACGAGTCCTGGTGAGAAGAAGCAAACTATAGCCATATGGTGTAACCGTTGCAAAACGATTCGTGTTGATGATATCCCGATCGAATACAGCCTCTTCCTATAGGTCTGGGTTAAAATCCCATGCACATGTGAGTCGGCCTACAGGCTGCACTTACTGACCTAATAGGGAAAGCTGCGGCGGCCGGCGAAGAACTGTGGTGACGGAGTGTGGAGGGTGTGAATTAATGAAGGGCGTCCAGATTAAGGTTTCAGCGTGATTTGTAATTTGACAAATTGCAGGAACATTGAAAATATTACTCCATAAAATTACCTAACAGATACTGTTTTCGATATCATTAGTATCACTCTTGATAGAAAAATTGTATAATACAATGTTTGGCCCTTTTGTTTCCCAAATCAAAGTTTATCCCCAATAAATTTCTTCGATATCAAAATTACTGATGGAGTGAGATGCTGAGAGTATTTGATCAATTGAAGGACATAAAAGGTCCACTTCATAAGCCACTTTACCTATGTCAAAAGTTAGAAGTAAACTAATTGTACTTTTAACCGAAAGATGATGCTTGCAACGAAGTAGCAAAATGTGTACTGAATCATTGGAACTCCACTACAACTCTGACAAAGGAGAGGGGACTGAAATGGATTCCATGGCAAACCACCCCTGAAAATCTCATTTCATCTTCCTCTTCAAAGCTCCTCCACCACCGGGCGGCGGCGCCACCAGAGATCCGCCGTCTTCCTTCTCCCCCCGCGGCCGGCATTTCTCCCTGACATTAGTCCATCAGGTCTAATTTCACTTCCATATGCTTCAATTATGTGGCTACATTGCTAGATCTGTGGCTTTGAATACTCGTTTCTGGTACCAAATTTTTATGACATGAGAGGGTTTTTGAGGAATTTGATACTTTGTTTTTGTGTGTTTTCAGTGAATTTGTGTCTTCTTGGTGGGTTTGATGTAAAGATTAGATTCTTTTGTTAGGGTTTCCGGGTTTCTTGTTCTCTGTGGCTGATGAGCCTATGTTTTGTGAGCTCCTTTGTCCTTGGAGTCAGCATTCTAACAACAGCACCACCAACAAAGAATTTGTCTGGGGTAGACTTTATGAATGTGACGTTGTCGTACTCCTTTGTCTAGAGTTGCAATGTATACTAGGTGAAAATGTGCTTGTTTGACAATAAGGAAAGAGCTGTGAGATGCTCTTAATCCATTAGGTAGCACATGCCAGGAACAGAAACCAATTGCGATTGGAAGGGAACACTAGTTCGTATTCGTATAAGTCAAGGGACGAGTAGCATTATGTGTACCGATAATCAAATGTCAACTTCTGTTGGCTGATGTGTGGGAGGATTCTGCAATCTTGTATTGGCATACACGTTTGTTTGCTAAAACTGTCAAGAAGTAAACCTTGCAGTGACGAATGGGAATATGCACTTGTTCTTAAATATCCTTTTTTTTTTTTTTCCCCCTTGCAGTGATTCTTACCTATCGTATGTAGAGGAAGGCTTCTATTCTTCACCTACAGAAGATTCTCTGCTGATAGCTTGCTTTATGCTGCAGCTTCAATGAGCAATAGAAGATAGTTTTACTGAATCAGCTCTTGTGATCGTCATCTCACATCCGCGTACCCATGTTCATATTAGTAAAAGGACTCACCCATAGGATAACAGTAAAGCTTCTACATAGAAAAAGTGATATGATGATGTTAGCTATAAATTTTTATAACATATTGATATATGTATATAAGATGGCTCTCCATGTTTGCTCAGGGAATCTGAGAAGTTGCATGAAGGTGGGTTTCTGTCCGAGAATAAGATGATTCAGTTGTTGTTTGTGGTTCTGTTTGCTGAGGCTATCTTAGCATTTCTCATGTTGGTGAAGATTGGGCCGTTGAGGGAGTTGGTAATTAAGAGTTTGGATCAGATCAAGTTGGGCAAGGGTCCAGCTACCGTGAAGACTATCGCGGGTACCATGTCCGTGATTCTTCTCTCAAGTCTAATGAGCATCCTCAAGATCCAAAACAAGGGTGCTAAGCTTGGGACTATGTCCCCTATGGATCAAGTTCTTTGGAGGACTCACTTGCTTGAAGCTTCATTGATGGGTATGCTTTGCCTTCTATGATCTTATCTCATTAGGGGGTTTTCTCGTATACCACACTCGTAAAATTTAATTGAAACGACGCCCAAAGCTTCATTTCTAAAATAGAGAAACATAGCAAATTTTTAAAATCTATGTCATATTAGCTCCTCCAGCCGATAGCATCGTGTCAGAATTTGACTACCTTCATCGACAGTAAATAGACAATAAATAGGCATATTGACCATGCATTCTATAACATGATTGTATTTTTCAGAATTATGAAGCTCAGAGGTGATTTTTTTGTAACTAGTTTTGATGTGGACTGGTGACATGTTATATGCCAATTTTTTTCTGGTTGATCCGTGCAACCTCTCTTTGATTCTCTTCTATAAATTACCTTCATTTCAGGATTCACATTGTTTCTTGGATTCTTAATCAACCGTATGCACCACTATATTCAGAAGCTCATCAAGCTTCGAAGCAGTGCCCATGCATCAAAAAAAGAAGTTGAAAGGCTTGAGAAAGAGAAAGAACTTCTGCTGGAAAAAGAAGAGAAGGCTTTGAAGGAAACGAAGCTGCTCCAGGATGAGATATCAAAATTGACAGAGAATATGAAGAAGCTAACCCTAGAGTTAGAAGACAAGGACAAAAAGGTAGAGACGGCAGAAGCTCAGGTTGCTGCCCTTCAGAAACAAGCAGAAGTTCTACTGCTCGAGTATGATCGCCTTTTAGAAGATAACCAGAACATTCAGGCACGAGCTCTAGGCCACAGATAATACTGACGAATTACACTTCATGGCCTTGGCGAGGATGCATGCCTTGCTTGACATGATAAGATCTCGCTTTCTTGATGTTTGAAGGATTTAGTGGAAGTACGATTCGACCGAATAGCGGAAGGTCCCAACTAGTGGGACATTGAGGCTCAAGTGATGATAATTTTACTGCTAAATTGCTTTCCCTTGGGACCTGAAGAGGTCGCAAGGGTTGGAGCAGATGAGAACTAGAAGTAGAAATGCTGCATTTTGTTCTGCAGCTGCCATGATTCTTCGGTTTTGTGTTCTGATAGGCGTTGGCCTCTAAATTTGTATGCTAGAGGATATATATCAAATATGGTTTTGGTGTATGGAAATGGCATGGATCAGACTGGTTGCTTCAAATTCTGACTGGTTTCCTGGCATCAAGTTTGGCTTACTATAATTTCTGTTTTTATCACTATTAACAGGGAAAAACTGTTCATGTTGTGCCTATAACTTCAGCAGTTTGGCGTGCCCTTCATCACATGATCATGAGTTCCGGTTCATGACTATATGCTGAGATTTTCCGGACGAAAACATTTTTTTGCCGTATCACTAGAAACCATCGTCCCGTTAGATTTTAATTTTTATCGCTCAACTGCTCTTCACTGATTTGGTTTGCTTACACGGCTCTTCCTTCTGAGGCACTATGCACCCTTTGCAAGTATAGTCACACTGTGGCCATGTCAACTAGTATCCATCCATAATATGCTCTGGAACATTTTGATTGTTGTCACGGGAATCATTGCAAAATATGGTCTGGTCCGATGTTATGAAGCTCACATCAGTTCCGTGAGATACTGTGAGACGAGTTCCACCCGATAAGAAAAAAAGAAAGAAAAAAAAAACTGTGTGACAAGTTAAGTACTCCCTCGGTCCCGAAATTATTGTAACGTTTTCATTTTATATGCGTGTCGATGCAAAGTTTGACATGCGTGTAATTTCGATCAAACGTAATTTTTATAAATTTATCATGAAACAATAATGAATGTGTAAGTTGCGTATTTCAATATTTTGGATGTTTACAAACTTCAAGTACAACAACTATGTACAAACTTGTAATCTTCAAATGCGTCTTCGATCTTCAAACATGAACAAGAACTTTGGTCTTCGATATATCAGTTTAGAATCACAGATTCTGCTTTCTTTAAGAAACTATTTGTCCCCTGTTAATGTCATTTAGGTTGTCGACAAGTGTTCTTCCAGGATACAATGAAGCCTCGACAAACTTAAAGAGAAACGAACTCAACAAGTTTCTTTGATTCTTCTTTGTTGTAACGAAGAAATTCGGTTTTTCTTTTTTGGATTTGTGTTTGAATAAATGTTGATTGTGTTTTTGAAGGATTGAATATGAGTATATATATGTTGGATGGTTGAAAATCGTGAAGTGTCTCTCCAGGATACAATAAAGCCTCGACAAACTCAAAGAGAAGTGAAATCAACAAGTTCCGATACGCACAAAATACTAAATAAAGTTTGTGTAAAAAGATAAGATCATGCGCATAACGATATTTGATGCTTCGCACCATTTACCCAAGCCCAAACACAGACCCAGTCCGACACGCACACGTGTGTCTTTAGACCCACTCATTTTTTATTCAACTAAAGAAGAAAGGGATGTCTTTAGACCCACTAGCCTCACTCACGTCCTATTCAACTAAAGAAAAAAGGATGGTCCGACTTATAAAGATCTTTAGACCCATTAACCCACTCACTTTCCATCCAACTAAAGAAGAAACTTATAAGGACTCTCATATTCTATGAGAATTCCAATGTGATTTTAATTTTCAAACAATCGCATTGCTCCAATTATTGATGTGATTTTGGTTTTCAAACAATCACATTGTTTCTATTTCTTCACCACATGTTATTAAGTTTGTACGCAAAAGTAATCATTCTCATGCATCCCCTAACAACTTTTAGGGAGCAATACCAACACAATCTAATAATATTACAGGATCATTAGACTTAATTTGATATGAAAACAATATTTGTATTAATTCGTCTATAATAATGCAAAATATGTAAATGTTGTAATAATTATGAGACTGAGAGAGTATAAGTTTAAGAGGTCTCTTCAATCTTCCCCATTCGACTATTTCTGGTTTTTTATTTTCTGGATGAGTTTTTCATGGTGGTAAGATTCTAATTGGTGAGATTTTCATCCATGATTCATCTACAATTTAATTCTTTCAAAATATGTCTAAATATAAGACGGGGAGAATAACATACTCATTTCATTCTAATTTAGATGTAATCGTTTGACTTATACACTTGTCAATGTGAACCCTGATTCGTATCGTAAGACAATCAAATATCATTTTTCGTAAAATTTATATGAAATATTAATGATAATTTATGTTATATATTTCGATTATGAGTGCGTGACATAATTTTCATATATTATTAAGAAAAAAAATAAAATACGTTTTGAATAATGACAAAAAATTGAAACTCTTGCATGTCAATAAGTTTCCCTCGTTATGAATTTTATGAAAATAATTTTTTGTATTTACTACTAAGGATGTTAAAACTATTACAAAATCATTTACCGAATCGAAATTAAATCATATAAACCAAAACCAATTATCCGATTCATTAAACAGTTCGGTTTAGGTTTTGAAAACAAATCTGATTAATTAATGGGTTCGATTATGGTTTTTAATTGTTTAATCATCGATTAACTGAGTAGCAAATCGTTTAATCGATTAGGATAACCGCAGAACCATTCCATTTAACTGGATAACATAAAATATATTCAGCAAATCTATCATAGCCGTATATATCCTACTACAAATAATGAACTTATTAACTCTTTTTGTAATAATTCTTTCGCTTTTAACGCGATTAATCAATTATAAACCGAATAATTATCATTTATTCCATCAAATATTTTAATCAATTTTTTTAATCGTTTATCAAAATGATTAACCAGTATCGGTTAACCGTTTAATCATTTAACTATAATCATTCAAGAATTCGATTATTAAACGATTACTATTCTAAAAATTATAATCGATTATCAATCGGTTAGGTTATGATTTTGAGATTCAAAATCGAAATGATAAATAATCAATTCAATTAATATCTTTTATTTATGAGAGTCGTAACTTTTGTATATGTGACACAATTTTGTTTTGTTTTATGAATAGTCCATGGATAATCAGCATTTACTTATCAAATCATTTTTTTTTTATTAAACTATGAACTCAAGATATTGCTCTGTACAATGGTTGACAGGTAGTTGGCGGCACAGCCCACACATCGGAAACCCAAATCCAATCCTCACTCTCCACTACCCCCCTGACCAAAACCAAATCGGATACGATCAGATCCGATTTTGATTCTTCGCTCCGATCTCCGGTGACGCCGACGCGTGTCCCCCGAAATCCACGCAACAACGGCCAACTAGAATCCTCTCCCGATGTGGCGAAATCTTTGGCGATCCTTCGATCGTTTCTCCCTCCAATACTTCAAGTAAACCCCCAACTATAACCCTCTTGCATTCTCGTTTATTCGATCGATGGTCAACGAAATTAGGTGTTGGATGATATTATATGTTTGGGTTTCATGTTTTGAGTGAATGAGATCTGGAATTGCGTGATTAGACTTTGCGGTGTGAGATGCGTGAAAATTGCGAGGGTTTGGTGCGAGGATTTGGTATTTGAATATGAGTGGGTATTGAATTGACTGTTGGATTAGATGATTGCAAACATGATTTGCTTATTGTTCACATGGAAGCAAAAACCGGTGAGGAAAAGGAAGTATGAAATCTATGAAATTAGGATGATTTAGACTCTACTTAGTTTAGAATGTTATAGTTGAAGCTAGAGTTACCAGATTGTCTTTGTAGCACGAAAGTTTTTATACGCAGGACGAAGTCTGTGGCACAGATTATAAGGGCATTTCCGTTTATTTATTGCACTTCTGTATGCTATTGCTACCTGATATGCATAAGTGAGGGTTGCTGAAGTATCCCATTAGCTATGGCTGAATCATATAGTCGCTTATGTTTATCATTTGTCGGGGCTGTTTTTGTTGGTGATCTCCTAATTCTACATTCTTCTTTCATTGGTGTAAAAAAGGATTGGAATTCTTGTTGAAAGATAGATTTCCTGCTGGCGATGTGTCATAGACCAAAAAAACTTTTTGTATAATTATGCGTCAATGCGTACAGTGAGGATTAGACACGAGCCATGTGTAATAGCCATTGTTCTGATTTTATGGTAGATGACTCGTTATATAGGATCCCCAAATCTTGTAGGGTGGAAAAGAACAAGAATGGTTCCAATGAAGATTGGCAATAGGGAGATGCATGATTGAGGTGGTATCAGCAAAAGCATTTCTACTTGGAGATGAAATGTGAAGTGATGGAAGCTTTCCGTGCAAGAATATGGAAGCATGATTATAGAAATTTTTGAAAAGTATGAAATATGCCTATCGTTGCTCGGTAGTGGCCATGATGAGAGATAGATCGCACTGGCATGCGTTGATTTAACAGATGCTAAACTGGAAAAGAACATTCAGTTTGCTGTGGTTCAGTTCTCCTTGTCAATTCGTCCATTGCTCCTGGTCATTTGTTTGGTTCTCCTTGTTGGTCTAACATATGAATAGTTTCATTATCCATCTATGTTTCATCTATCTTTGTCATGGGATTGAATGTTGTTTTGAAATTTTAATACTTGTGTATCCTTGTTCATGATTGACCTTAGACTACTGGAAATGACTAATTTGCAGGTACATAATTAATGAGTTGCGGGGAATCAAATTTGTAAATAACTTAAACAGAGTAAGTGCTCGATTCCGCTCATTTCATTCATTTGTATTTTTTGACAATTTTTCTTTACCTGGAAAGATTTATTTTTCAATTGATGATATCACACCAAGCGAACTCTCTTTGAGACTGACTGACTGTTGGTTTTTTTTTTTTTTTTTTTGCAGGATGTAGTTATTGACATTCTACAATCTGTAGTAGAGATAGTTACATACGGTGATAGACATGATGTCTCTATATTTGAGTATGTATTCTTCTCTCATTTCTGACATCAAGTATCCTTCCATTTTCACGCATTGGAAAAATGTCCTTTACTCCTTTTATTCCAATGTAGGTGCTTTATGGAAAATCAGGTTTTAGGCGAGTTTGTTCGCTTGCTAAAGATCAGTAGGAAGTCTAGAATCGAGGGGCCTCTGCTTCAGTATCTAAGTATAATGCTTCAGAATTTGCAGAGTGATCAAGCAATATGTAAGACTTCTTACCACATCAATACATACTATTTAATTCTTTCGATGACCTGGCTTCTCGCTCTTGTCATCTAACCTATGCTTCTTTATTCTAACATAATTTAGACTTTTACAACATGTCATAATTTTTCTGTTCACTTGATGCAGACTATTGTTTTAGCAATGAATATGTGAACAGTATTATTACTCATCAATTCGATTTTGATGGTGCTGATCTAGCTCCCTACTATGTCTCATTTTTAAGGTTAGCAACTGTATCTGTTTGCTGCCAATTTCTTTTGTCTTATTAAAAGGCTTGCTCCCACAATATTCTTATACCTGTTTTTGAGTTCTCACAATTATTAACACGTATCCTTTATTTCATTATGTTACTCTAACGACTGCCGTTCTTTTCCGAATATTCTATCAGAGCAGTGAGTGGGAAATTGACCAGAGATACGCTCTGCCTTCTTGTAAAAGTTCAAGAGGTGAATAACATCTTTAACTTTTCTATAGTGATTGTCTATGTGACTACAAAAAAATTGTCTGCAGTAAAAGTAGTTCTGTGTTACTATCAAATGATTACTAATTTGTAAAAAAGTTGTGTGCATTCACTTGATCATGAATGGCAGGAGACGGTGACATCATTTCCACTTTACAGCGAAGCACTTAAGTTTGCTCAGCACGGGGAAAAGATGATGCAGACGGCTATACGTTCTGTGACACTCAACATATATGATGGTAATGAAACTGATCTTGTCTTTATGTTATTATCTGAGCAAAACCTTTAACATCTTTCAACAGAATCGTTTTGCAGTGAGTGATGATATGGTCTATCAGTTTATTACAAAGCCTCCAGTCTCTGAATACTTCTCGGACTTGGTTCTTGGTTTAAGGGAGCAGTGCCTTCAACTTGATGCGATTATGCATGCGATGCAGTATGTTTCTTTTACTTATCTAATGCAGTGTGCTTCCTTCGCGAATCCAGACAATTGATCTAATGTGAAGAACTGGTTTATTTGGTGTAGGGATCATTATGCAGATGATAAGCAAAAAGAGTTAGTGTCCATGGTGGAAAAGTTCGTTGATGATCTGTACTACATCAAGGACTTGCTCAGTGTCGGCAAGTCTTGTTTGAATAGTCTGCTCACTCAAAAGCTGCTTGGGTTGCTCGTAGTTCCCATAATGGCTCCATTTATGCAGTCTAACCAAAATTCTGTGAGTGAAATATTATCCAGAATTTCCCTCTTCATAGTAGGTCTCATGCTTCTTATCTCCTGATCTTCCTTGTCCCAAGTCCTGATGAAGGTTGCACTTCCATGTCTTATGTAGCCGACATCCCATGTGTTAAAAGAATCTTCATTTTAAATTCATAGATAAGAGGAAGTGGGGCTTCTATTTTGTTAAGGGAAAAATTGTTATTAGGAAAAGAATAATTCTTTTGTTGTAGCTTCACCTCAGATGCTTTTCGGTTATTTTATGATTTAAGGTTATTGCTCCAACCCCCCCCCCCCCTCTCTGTATAACTCTTCGTTTAATTTTCCTTCTGTCATTACAGAGTATTCAGATATCTCCCGTCACATCTTTGTATATTATTGCTCGCGTGCTTCAAGTGATTGATAGAATAGAGATGGGAAACTCTGTGGCCAGCCTTGTTCTATACCCTCACGTGGCCCCTGATGCTGGGGGTCTCAATAAGTCCGATTCCAGTCATGGCAATAGCAAAGCTGATTGTTCATGTAATGAGGTGAGCAAAATGGAAGCAAGTCCAATTCCCAGTGTCAAATGTGATGAAGCAGATGGGATTCGGTTTGAGCATTCTTTTCAGAGCAATTCTTTTGTTCATCATTTTGATGGCTTGAGCTTGGATTATGTAGATAAAGAAAGGTGTGTGAGCTCAGAATTCAGTTACATTTGCTTCTCAGCTCTTAAACTGTCATAGTTTGCCATTCAGATACCTTTGCTATCCTCTTCCTTTTATATTCAAGGTGGCATTGTCTTTGATTCCTTTGGGAGCAATGTAGTTCTGCTTTCAGTTCATGCCCTTCTATAAGAAAGTTATGTGTTTTTGTTTTGTTTTGTTTTGTTTTGTGTTTTTTTTTTGGCAGGAAGGGATTAATTTCGAATATTTTCTCCGAAAACCAGGTCCTTTTCCTATCATCTTTAATGATCTTGCTCATTTTAGCAGAAAATAAAGGTATACCCTTTTATGACATAGTTCCTTTCTGTTCAGCATCCATTTCGTTCTCTCTTTTGTAATTCCTTTTTTCTGTTGGGCTCTTTGTTTGCAGATCTGGATCCAGTGCTCTCTTCAGTTATCGGATTTTCCTCTAAAAAGGATGAGGTAGGTAGCAAGTGTTTCATTTTCGATATCCTGCTTCTGCTTTTGCTCATGCCTTTCTCTGTTCTTAGTGACATACTTGGTTTAATGACTTTGGGAGGGAATATAAATTTCATTTGTGAAATCCCTTTTCTTGCAGAGCTGTGATACTTCATCGACAGAGCTGCTGGAGGAAAGTATTCTAATGAAATGTATGCCTCAGGTATACTTTCTTTTATGCTTGTTTTGTTGAGTGATGTTACTTTTTGGCTTGTTTTGCTGCCTATTTTTTACGTGTCTGAATCAATGTTTATGTGATTCACAGATTTTCAATGCACTACTCAAGATTTTGGGAAGCACGCCAACTTCACTTGTACTGATGCAGTGGTGCGCCGGGTGGTTTTTGCAAAAGTTTGTTGCTTTGCAACGGGGAACACTAAGTCACCATGAATTGCAAACTTTCAATTTGACAGTTAGGATCAATGTACGTAACTGTTCTGCCATCTTGCACATCAGATCCCCGTTGATAAGGAAATAATTATGCTCACAGAGAAGCGTCTCAAGTCCAGTAGGCAGAGTCTTGCTATTAGCTTGCTGCAAAACTCTGGACTTGGATTTGGATATTCATAACAATGTTGGCGACATAGTTATGATTCTGGATTATTGTGAATCTACAGGTTGCATACTTGTCGAGAACTTGTTTCTTATGGTCTGGAATCTTGATCGACTAATGTTCTCATCCTGCATTGTTTGTTCCATAGGCTTCTTTTCATCAATCTCGTGAATGCCTCATAAAAGAAATTAGTGGATGTTGGTTCGACTACATTCCAGATACTTTCAAAAAGGAATGGGTAGCCTGCAAGAAAGGTACTAGTTTCCAGCTGATGAGTCGATACTCCTGAATCTATTAAATAACAATCAAGCTGTATTTTTATCTTGTTTTCAGAATTCATAGATTGACCATGAATAATCTCCGAGCAATTTTCTGATCTCTACATTAATTGATTAGTACTTGGATATTTGTAATATATTTTTTATGGCTAAATGCAGCTCTGGAGGAATCATCTCAGAGAAAGGATCCAATTTTCATTTTGATGCTTGCTTTTGACAAAAAACCTTCCGATGGTAAGACAAGATCTGATTATCAGAAGAGCTGAAGAGATTTCTTGCCCCTCACCCCCGAGTGAATTGATATCCTGTCGTCCTACATATTGAGTTTGAGAAAGCATATACACATAAATCCGACACATTATCTTTCAATAGAGTCGTGCCTTCTTATAACTTGAAATTGTAGCTTCAATTATCATGGTGACACTGTGGTGCCTATCCAATCCAGAGCTGTAATGACTCCAAGCCTCGGTTTGTGATGGTGATTCTGTAGTTACAATCCTATAAAAAAGTTGTCATGATGCACTTGTTCTGGTAATTGTCTCTGTTACTGTATCAATTTGTTTGATATGCTTTTTCAGGAAGCAACTCTGGTACTTGGAAATCAATGGTTGATGCTGTCAAGGTTTGTTTCCGCCTGGATGAATGACTATTGATTTGCTATTTTTGGAATTGCTTGACTGACTTCATCAAGCACAGTCCGAGTGCCTATGCACACAAGAAATAGAATTTAGAATATGATTCATGTTAAGTCTTGAAAATAAAGTGCTATTAAGCAGAGGGGCACTTAACGACGCAGGCTTTAGTAAGTTTACTCTTCTCTCTCTCCGTTTCAGGTATCCATTCTTCATCTTCAACTGAAAGCATACATCATTCAAGGGCACCCGCCTGCGGATCTCCAGATTAACCTGCGAAAGAATTCCATGAGTAGTCCCAGAACCAGCCGTGCTTCAGATGCTTCATCGGCCAGTTTCGGGTCAGAGGTGCCCTTAGGTAAGTGCTTATTCTTTTTCCTTCATATCTCTGTTCATTAACCCGTAACTCTATGATCAATATTATCTCTGTACCCAGGAAATGGAGTCCCCTGTAAGATCTCGTTTTCAACAGCTGGGGTAAGAGATATTTACATGATACCGGTTGCAAAGGGAGTTTCTGGCAAATTGATTCTGGTGGAGAAGCATCCCTTTAACTCCCGGCGTGGAATTGTGCTTGCGATGGCTCCATTAGCAGGGTTGTCTGTAAGTCAATATACCTACATTTAAAAATTTTAATTTGTTTCCTTGGTTGTGGCTCTTTCCTGCTCTTTTGTTGAGGAGGAGTTCTTAAGAGGCATGGGAGAACATGGAAGATTTTCTATCACTTCATTTATATTAGAATACAAATGAAGCTCATAGCCGATTGCATACACTCAGCTTTCGGTGTTGTGAATATCTCGATATGGTATTACAGTCGATATTACTTGTGGTCACATTCAAAGCAGATGGACTATAACAGTGTAGTAGAATTTCCATGTCAAAAGTGAGGCTCACTGTTCTCGATTTTGATGCAAGGGGTTTGTATTGCTCACATTGATTTAAATACTTATCTAATTTGGCAGCCAAAAATAGAGGACGACCATCCTTCGTGGCTGCATCTACGAGTTAGGGAGTTCAATCCGCATCATAAGGACAAGACTATTCATCTGAATGGTAACAATGAAGAGCCAGAGGGGAGATGGACGCTTGGATTTTCCAATGCAGAGGCTTGCGAGGCTGCTCGTGTTCTTATATCTGAGGAAACGTCTAAGCAGAGGTCCGCTGTTGAGGCATTTCTTGCTCCTTTTCTGTACGATAATTACCCGAGAAATGTATCAGATGCTCAAGGTGAATGAAGGTTCACTTCGACATCTTCTAGCCCAAAGAGGGATAGGTTATAGACTAATAGTTGAACAACGAATGAGCTGTGTATATCAGGCAATGCAATTTCTAATATCGAATCCTTTTGCCATTATGCTATTCCTGTGTCTTCTGCTTAAAAAGTCTCGTTTGCCTATTTCTAACTATTTATATAATCATCAGTGAATTTGTGAATGAAATTTGGCAGACTAGTCGCTCCACATTATGATAATTCAGGGCTTAAACTCATCTGATGAGGTTAATTGAATTGAATATGACTGGCATCTTTCTTAACCATGTCCTCGGTCATGTTATGTAATCAGATTCACGTGTGTTCGTCGTCGGAACGTTGCAAGATTTTCATCTCTGTCCTGATGTCGTAGTTCTGTATGATTTATCTGGCTCCTTCAGTATAGTTTCTTCCTAAGTACACATTGTATTTCTCGTCGTTACCATGTCGAGAAAAGTTATTGCCAAGGACTCTAGGCCATGTTAAATTTTGCCATATGTTGTACATTTCATTTCTACTGTCTTTTTGGTGACACAATGTATTTTTCTCTGGCTTCTACATTCAATTTCGAATCCTTTTTCTTTTTTAACTGCTTTGCTTTTTGATCGAAAAATCATTTAGTGCTCCTCTTTTGAATGTATGTCTTTTTAGGCAAACAAAAGATGAAAGCTTGCTTTTTTGACTGATGATCAAGACTCAACAGTTGAATGCCGACTAAGGGGGTAAAAATGGGATCATGTTCTTGCATTCTACAGTGCGCTCCAAAACTTAAATGTCGAAAATACTCCAAAACTAAGACGTTGATGACAAATGGCCCCCTGAATCTTGAAAGAAGTAATTTTCTGATCGTCAAGATTTTTTTTTTTTTTTTTTTTTTTGGGTTTTTGGGACTCTCATTGATTATCATACTGGTTATCTTTCTAGTGATGTGAGAAATAACCAAAAATTGTCCCAAGGACATAAATAATAAGTAAATCGATTGTGAATTTGTAGATTAATAAATAGAATGTCGGAGGAGAAAAAGGGTGATCGCGATGATTGAGGAATGACAGGGGAGATCTCTTGTTTGTTGCGTAAAGCGATATTCTCATCTTGATCACTATCTAGGAGTAGTACGCAGTTAACAATATTATATCCACATTTGAGACATTATTTCTTATTGTCTTTCGTTTTTTGTTGTATAACTAGTTGTTTATTGGTACATGCAATGACTGAAAAGAAAAGCAAGAGGATAGTATAGTCGTGGTGCTCTTCTTTCCATGCAATGTTCTTGAAGAATATATCATGCAACAAGCAAAGCCCAAGATGGTCTTCTATGAATGTACCCGACCACATGAGATATATCTACAAATAGAGTTATCACTTATAATCAACTACCATGATGGTTCACATATTCGTATCTTGTTGTAATATTGCATCGGCTAACGGGAGGAGGTATGATGTTGATTTACGAAATGTGTCGAAAGGTGCTTTTAATCCGTGTGAGTGATACCGTTGAGTCGCAAGTAGCATGTTGTCATAGATCATATAAGTGAAATGAGTCAAAAAAACACGCCTTTGTCCGATCATATAAGAAGCGATATCTAAGCTCGTTATGAGAGTACGATGATTTCATGAAAGACACATTCGTCGAAGTATATAGAAGTGATGAAGTTTTCTGATAGTTTAGTTGAAACCAACGTTGGTTTATCCTACATGGATCGTCTCTTGGGACTGTAACGTGTTAACTTATAAGCACAATATCAGACAGCAATGTGAAAGACGCCTTTTAAAGACGCATAGGCTAATGCTGACGAGCCGAAGCACAGAGTATTTGATCATAACGTCAAGTACATAGATAAGTTACTTTTGAAAAATTAAATGGCGCCTAAATCATCGATCAATCTTCTCTATGCTTTATGCTTTTGAACAGCATGCATGATCCAAAGCTGCTATTTTGAATATAGCCTATATATTTGAGTCCATTATCAACATCATCCACTTTATAGCTTTTATCCTTTTTATTCTTCTTTATACCTTGCTTCACCACATATGATTGAGCAACTGAGTAACATTTATTCTCATATTCACCATCTTTCTGCACAAAAAAACTCACTCCAATCCCAGTCACTTGATCGCTTTGATATCTTCTTTTGCATTATACTACAACTAGTTTAATCATTTCAGTGCAATTTGTAAATGTTTGTGATGGCCGGCTTATTATCTAGATATCCTTGTCATAGACTCATAGTTATATAACTCGAGTTTTCATCTTCTCTTTGACAGGTTATAGCCATCTTTATCTTTGATTAGATCAATCTTGAATAAGATCCAAATACATAGTTTAAAAGAATAATTCTTTGAATTAATCAAATCAAGATCTGATTTTTCATCAAGATTTGAACGCTAACATCATGTTTAAACAGGGGATCATCCCCACCCCATATGATAAGTCGCTCAACTAACTCCTCCAAAAAAAATCAAGTTATCAAATCCTTCGGGAGATTTCCTTTATAAAAAAATCATGTTTAAACACTTAAACCAATCCATGTACTGTGAATGAGCCATAAATGCTTTAAGTCCAAGGAAATATATGTTGGTCCAAGCAAACTAAAGCTTCAAACTTTTTGAATTAAATGAAGAGGAAAGAAAAAGGAGAGGTGCGCAAGAATGTTTTTTTTTTTTTTGGGGAGGTTCATAAATCCCAAAACATTCCCTTCAAAAAAGAGCAGGTAGGCCTACACTATACACTATACAACACATTTGCCAAAAAGATCACAAAATAAAAAGCTAACACTTTATTCTCCTATTTGGCGTTGCCTTTGTTCCTTTTTCTTAGAGTTTGGAACAGAATCGTACGCAGTTCCCGATCGCTTTAGACGATCAGTTCCTTGGACCGAAAAGTGAATTCAAGACCCGCTTTTATATGATCGTATATGGTTTGCCTTAACAAACAAGATCTACAATCTACACTACGTAGGATATACTAGGTTCGGACTATAGGAATATACAATTGCTGAAGATATAAAAACGATTGTCGTTACCGTTTTATGATCAGTTTTGACTCATTCAAGACTATATTAATGGGGTATTGATCGGGATCTCAAACGCACACACGCAATTGTAAGACAATAAAACGAAACGATGAACACAGACATTTAACGTATTTCAGTCAATTTGACCTAATCCACGACCGCACCAGCACAAGGAAATTCACTCACATATTAGGGTTTACAATTATATAGCATTTATAGGTTTAGTCTAGAACTTGGATCAGAGACCCATATAACAGCGAAGTCCAGATTAGACTCCATAACTCAACATATGAGTGCATCCCTCCAATGTATGTGGAAATGATCAACTAGATTTCACGATGGAACTCTCAGCGAAATTTTGATCATGTTATGGAGTCTTATTATGCATATTAACATACGTATCCAATGTAACAAATCAAATCTGTTTCGTTGTTGTCAGTGTTATGTTGCCTCATCCACATTATGAACACAATACAAATGACTTCTTTTACACAAGTACTCCAACTCGTTAAACACTATCTTTAACTTAATTAGATCATGAATGATTAGATTTGGTGATGAAATAAAGGTATTCAAAAATGACCACTTAGATGAGAAGGTGCACTTTTCCTAGGTGATGACCAAGCATTTCTAGTTTTTTTTTCTTTCCCAACAACATTTTAAATTTCCATATCCACCATATCCTTTCCTCATATTGCATGTAAAAGAAGAGAGACCCACTCTACATTTCCTCATGTCCTTGTCACAGTCATATGAAAAGAACGGAGAGAAAAAGTGATCTAAAGCCAAAAAAAAAAAAAAAAAAAAAAAAAAAAAAAAAACAAAGTGAGCAAAGCTGAAATGCCTTTGATCCCCTACTCTTGTCTATGTTATACTACAACTTTGTCACCACATGCCATCCACTTTCCCTTCTTCCTACTTAACAAGCTTTAGACCCTTGAAAAATATTTGCCCTTCCCTTCAAGCAAAGCATTTCCTTCCCCCCTCCCATCACACCTATACATAGAGCTCGAGCGACGAGCTAAACCGATAACAAAACATAAATCGTTCGTTGTGTATTATTGATGCAAAAAAAAATAAAGAACATTGGCAAGATGAGATCAAGTGGTTGCACATTCCAACAAGCTCTAACACAAGAGGCTTCGGGCATGGTGAAACAAGCGGTGACCCTAGCAAGGCGACGAGGTCACACCCAAGTGACGCCTCTCCACGTGGCTCAAGCCATGCTCTCGGCCTCCTCGGGCCTCCTAAGGGCAGCTTGCCTTCAGTCACACTCCCATCCCTTCCAATGTCGAGCGCTTGAACTTTGCTTCAATGTAGCCCTCAACCGCCTTCCAACCTCTACCTCGACATCCATGTTGGGACTCCACTCATATCAGCCGACCATCTCCAATGCCCTCATTGCGGCCTTCAAGCGAGCTCAAGCCCACCAACGTCGTGGCACCGTCGAGAACCAACAACAGCCCATCTTGGTTGTCAAGATCGAGCTGGAGCAGCTCATTGTTTCCATTCTTGATGATCCTAGTGTTAGCAGGGTCATGAGGGAAGCCGGGTTTTCGAGCACGGTTGTTAAGGGAAAGGTTGAGCAAGCTTTGTCCATGGAGATTAGCTCTAGATCAGCACAACCTCTCAATGCTGTCAAGTCCAAGGATCACTCATCTCCTTTGCGAAACCTGAATTTCTCTTCCAATGCCTTGGATTTGAGTCTCACTCGCGACTGGTAATTTTTTGCATTCGCCAAGTTCATTCATTCACCCTTATCAATGCAACATAGCTTTTGTGTTACATTCATCAATTTTTTAGACTATGTTTTTGAATCTGAATTATCTGTTTTTCTGTTTCTGTTCTTGTTCAGTGAAGTTGAAGGTTCATACATGGGAAGCAAGAGAGCTGCCAATGGACCCAATTGGCTTTCGCTTGAAGGCGGGGATGAGAAAGCGAGGCATGATGATCACTTAGCCAGGCTTGAGATTCAAGCAAGAAGAAGCCCACTGAGCAGCAAATCTAACATTGGCTCGACCGCCTCATCGAATCTTCCCTCATGGCTGCAAGAGTATAAGGATCACGAAATCAAAAGACCGTCCCTCGGTAACCATAAGGATCAGGTTAGTGTCAAATCACTGAAACTATAAGTAACTGCACATAGTGGATTGAATAGATCACTTTGATAATGACTTTTTTTTTTCCCAAGCAGGTAATAAAGTGACTTATTTGAATATTGTTCTTTTCTTAACACCAGGATTCTCTTCCGGTCCTTGATTTATGCAAGAAATGGAACTTCAATGGCGATTCGGCCCCTGATCAGTTACGACGAACCATGTCATTTGATAGAAGAATGATGCTCCCTTCTTCTACATTTGGGTTCTCATATGACCAACAATACTTTCACCAGAACGCAATACAACAAAGCTACAATATGCAGGAACCTAACTTCACAATGTCCATCCAAGAACAGAACTACCAAAAACAACCGACATTGTCATTCTTCTCCACGACGCCTGCAGGTTCCACCCCGAATTCGACTTCCTCGAGTGAGATCATGGAGACCGAAAGTTCTCATAGGTACTTCAAGGAGTACAATGATGAGAACTTGCACAACATGTGCAATGCCTTGGAGAAAATAGCTCCTCGTCAAAAGGAGATCATCCGTGATATAGTAAACACGGTATTGACTTGTAGGTCGGGGAAGGGAAGAAGAAAAGGCTCGGATGAGGTCCGAGAAGACACTTGGTTTCTCTTCCGTGGCATGGACATCGATGGAAAAGAGAAGATAGCGAGGGAACTATCACGGCTAGTGTTCGGTTCAGAAAGAAAATACGTGTCCGTTTCTCCTAGTAACTTCTCGTCATCAACGAAAGCCGAATCCTCAGAAGATTCAAGAAACAAGAGACCAAGAGATGAAGAACCAAGTTTTTGCTACATGGAAAGGTTCGTGTGTGCAATGTCGAGGAATCCTCACAGGGTGTTCTTCCTTGACGACTTTGATCAAGTAATGGACTATTCATCTCAGATGATCATCAAGAGAGCGATTGAAAAGGGAAGTATCATCGGCTCAAATGGCGAAGACGTCCGCTTTCATGATGCTATCATTATCTTGAGTTGCCAAGGTGGCGGCGACTCAATGTCCAGGGATTCCTCTCCTTCTAGTAAGAGGAAAGTGATGGAGGAGGAGATGAGTTCTCCGTGCGTTTCCTTGGATTTGAACATCTGCATCAATGGTGATGGCAGTGACGACGAGGATGATGGATTTGGAGGTCAACTTGTTGGCCTCCTTGGTTATGTTGATAAGTGCATCAAGTTCAAGCTTCAAAGTTACTAGTTAGTTGTTATGTGTAAAAGGAATGCAATGTGATGTTCCATTTTCCCTTTCCATTCCTCTGTTTCCTCTGTTTCACTGTCTAATTAGCTCATACTTTTGTATGGAATTTTGTTATCGCTCTTCTGATATCAATTGGAAATGACATGGGTTTGGAGAATTTCAGAAAATCACATAAAAAATTTGAATTCACAATCCTAATATCAATCATATGACCAAAAATTCGACATCTGCTGAACATATCAGTAAACATTCTCAAATAAGGATAAAAATGTTGAAAATTGATCACTTTGCTATGAATTTGAGAAAGTTTTAGTCATTAGATTAAAGCAAATTGGGTTCGTTGGAATCTATGTTTCTAGTATATTAAAGTAACATATTTATTTTCTCGTAATCAATTTAAGATGAATGAGAAATTAATATCAAAGTATATGGTTCAAATATTATATTGGCCAATATCAACGGATGTAACCTTTGGTCATGGATGCATATCCATTAAGGAAATATGGAAAGAATATGTCTTTAAATCAAAAGGTGCCTCCTAAATTTTATAAATACAACCTATGTGATTCAATGAATGGATAAATGACGAGAATCCAACATAAATCCTTCTAGTCCATCTTGTGTCTTTGAAGATTAAGTCCACGAGTCGTTCATTTGTCGTTATTAAATGAATAGAGAGAGTTTGAAACACTAGTAATTACGTCACATGCTTGAATTTGAAGTGTTCTTATTTGAGTACAATCAGTTGTCGTATCTTTGGAGATGATTATTATTGTGACATCATCCTTAAGCATCAGAATGGGCAAAATCATCTCAAGAAAAGTGAGTCCAACTCATGTCTCAATTATAATTCTATTATTGCATATATTTCGTTTCTATTTTCCTTCTCTTTTTGGGATTTATATGACGACCTTTCCTAAACCGCTCGTCAAGGTACACATTATTTTTACCAACATATTTCGCCTACCTATCCAATATTACTACGGTCGCCACCTTGAGCGAATGTCATGTAAATTTGAAGCAAAGTTTTTTGATGATCTGCATTAGGATAACTAATGTGAAAAGGTAACCATTGCTTGTATTAATCATGTTCTATGGTGCGGATACTTTTTATGGAAAGCATCACCTTTCCCATCAGCCCGACATTCTATCTTTCTCAAAGTGTTGCTAAATCTTGCCAGCTCCATGATGCACCCAAGATACTTCTTCAATTTCATTAAATAAAAAGATAACTAAGTTTTTTTTTTTTTTTGATAGCTTAGGACGAAACTTATTATGTCTGTTGTTATAAGAATTGATTTTTATGGATCAATTCAAATAATCTCATCAAATACAGGATTCGGATTCGAAAAGAATGGATATGTCTCATCTCTATCACTGTTATGAAAAAACAAAAAAGAGTGTTTGATGTTCTAAGTAGAAGTTAATCTGCGAGGAATACACTGCATGGTTGAGAAAATGGTTGTTAGTGTATTCTGGATGAAGACCAACAAGCAATTACCCCAAAAGGAAACACGACGAATATTTTGTATGAGAAACCAAAGAAAGCGATCAAGAGGGAATCTAATTTTCACCTCAAAAGTAGAAAGGAATATGAGAAAATAAAGGGTTCCTCTTCAGTTCACTGATATGTACTGTATGATTTTGGACTGCAGCTAATCAATTTTAGCAGAAAAAGTGGGAGTTCCCTTTGATGAATACCAAAAAAGAAAAAGAAAAGCTCTTTCCTCATCGGAGTTTCATCTTTGTTTGAGTGCTTTTCACATTTTTACAATTTTTTTTATCATGTCAAATTTTTCTCTTTTTAAAACAATTTGATCTAACCTCTAAAATAAGATAAAGATAATAACCAAATAATGATTGAAACATAATATATGATAAGAACGAGATACATATAATCTTCTTTGCATTCTTTTCTTGATGTCCAAAACAAGTGTTAGATATATTAGCTTTATCTTTTATCGAAGGAGGTAATTTAAATTTATATTAATTAGAGATTATTTCAGAAAATATATTGAACCCTTATATCATATTTAGGGAAGGAATTATTTATTATGAACCCAATCCTGCGGCTAGGGGAAGAGTCTATTCATTTTTAGATATGAGGAGATCGTCCAGGACCATACTAGACCAAAAGTCTATCAGCAAGAAAAGGCAGCTTGGTTCTTGACCGATGCACTCGAATTATTACAACAAAACAAGAAGAATCAAAATTCCAGATCGAGTATGGCTCACAAAAGTTTCCAACTCCTTGAACTTCCCTTTTGCAGACTTTGAGAAATTAATGGGAACAGGACAAAGAGTGTATTGTAGATCAAACATTTTACAAGCAGCAGCAAGATCAACAACATCATCGAATCATCAATCCACCTATCTCGTCATAGATAGGGTTTATAAAAATAGATATACGTCATCTTATTTTTATTGTGAATAACAAAAGGATTGTTTTTATTAAAAATGAACTTTACCAAGAGGTGTACTTTCCATGACCCGTTTCCTCATAAGTGCATCACCTAATTTTTTTCCCCATAGAAATGCTTTTAGAATTTATAACAAAAAATCATACGATTTGATATCAATCAAAATCTCTCCATACATGAAAATCTACACCACCAAACAAAAAAAATAAAATAAAAAATCAATCGGACTAATTGAACGATTGATTCACTTGTAATGACCAAGAAATCTTTCATTTTCTCTTCCAATGATATTGATTCCAAAAAACTTGTATGTACACATACATTGTTGTACACATATGTTATTGTACACATACCCTTAAAATGAAATCTCTCACTTCTAACATACACATACGTTGTAGTTTGTCCTTCAATATACGAAATCAATCATCAACCGCAGCCAATCCCATGGGTTATGTACTCATGGAAGCCATATACGAAATCGTCATAATATACAAAGTAGTACTTATGTAAGTTGTTGTATGTCCTTCAATATACAAAATCAATCATCAACAACCTACGTATCTTAAAAATAGCACAATATTAACTCGAGTTAATATTAACTCCTCTCAAGATTAGAGTTAAACAAGAGAAAAAAAAAAAAAAGAAAGAACAGCTTGAGGAGAAGAGGAGAAGAGGAGAAGTTAGGTGATAAGACGAGTACAACAAGGATCAATCACCGTTATTAAGAGAATGTGATTATCTTGATCAGAAATTTCATGAAAGATTATACTCTTTAATAATATCTGATATTAATATATGTTGATTTTTCACATATCTAGTTTATAATGAAGTTAATAAATAATGATTCGGGATTGCGAATCTTAAGATATAAAATCAAAACGAATAGATATATCAACTTGTAAAAAACTGATTATAAGGATGACTTTGTGGCTTGATATGAAATTATATAGTAGATTTTAAAAGACAAGGTTTATATCAATGGAAAGGTATCGAAGTTTCATTTCCATAATAATTCACCAATAATTTTTTGGAGTTGTATGTAGAGGTATGAGCTAATTAGTAAAATAAGATTAAACTGTTCGAATTAATTAATTATTATTATTGATAAGGTTTTATGATGTAAGCTTTAATTTACTGAAAAGACTAGAGTCTAGTTTATGTAGAATTTTACGAAATAATTTTGAAAATTATATACAAGAAGTTATAGATTTAAATACGTCGAAAGTTCGTGTTGAACAGAATGTAGGATACCCGTTCCAGAGGCTAGAAAGCTCGTTGTATACAAGAAGTTATAGTTTTACCGTATGATGGCGAGACCTGCATTATTGTATGGAGTAGAGTATTGACCCGTGAAGAAATCTGAACAAAATGCATGTGACAGAGATACGAATATTGCGTTGGATGCTTGGGGTCACCCTCACAAATGAAATCCCAAAGAGAAGGATTCGAGAGAGACCTGGTGTCTCTACTATTAAGAATAAGATGCAGGAGGCAAGACTAACATGGCTTGATCATATCATGTGTAGGGATTCAGGAGCTCCGATAAGATGTTACGAATCCATTATGTTGACGGGAAGCAGGCGTTCTAAGGGGAGAGGGGTGCAGTTATTCAACAAGATATGACTCTACTCGGACTAACTAGTAATATTGTCTTTATTAGGAATATTTGACTCGATAGAATTAAAATTATATACTACCTTTAGTATCGTTGTTAAGAATAGTCAGGATGTATTTGTTTATTTATGTATTCATGTATTTGTTGTTTATCCTTTTAGAATTTTTTGGTTATGCATTATTCTTTACGACTTCGTTTTTATATTTGTTGTTTAATCTATTTGTTAATTTGATCAAATTTAATCTATTTGTTAATTTGATCAAATATTGTTTTTTTCTATGTTTTTCAAATGTGTTTTTTTATTGTGAAAATATTAGAAAATAATCTCTTTATTATTCGTAACAAGGATAATCAACAATACTTGTTGATGTGGTGGTAGTTAGCTTGGTTTGCAAACAGAAACGAGTACTGATTATCTTCTGTGATGTTGCTTTTAAGGGGAGTCATCACCAATCGATTGAGTTTGAGTGCTGAGGTACATGGAAAAAGTATCCTAGACAAGTTAGAAAACTCACTTTCATGTGCCAACAATGCCATGCCAGTCATGTAGGCTACCGCAGCTTGGCGAGGTGGGGCTTCTTCTTCGTCGTCGTCATTATTGTCATCGTCGTTCTTCTCATCGATCATCAACTTTCCTGGTTCAAAAGAAACAGGTTGTGATCGGATAAAAAGCCGAGTGGGGGTCAAAAAAGAAGTGAGGCAAAGAACACAAACTCATCAAGATCCTTAATGTGGATCGTGATTCGGATTCCGAAAATCGATGCTCCTTTCTAGGAGGGAAGTACCCTTTTCCATCATTGTTTGGTCATTGTCTCACATCACTTACAATTGCTAGTGCCCACATTTTTTTATTCAACGTTCCAATTTAAGGATATTTGTTACACGCTAAACTACGAAAAAGAAGGTAAAGTTGAACCCACAATAGTGTACCATGTTATGCAACAAATCGGCAAAAAGCAAAGATGAATCATAGTTTACTGAGACAAAGTCTCATTTAACCACTTCTTGGGACACAGAGCAATAACACCCTTATAATGTAGTCCCAACTTGAGGTTAAAGGTACAGGGCTGCAAGGATTTAGATCCAGAAGATGATATCGTGCCAATTAACTCAACAAGAACACGAACTTATAAGCGCAAATACTCAACAAGAACAGAAGATGATAGCTGTTGAGATATTATAACTTAAAATAACACGGATTTATGACTTAACACGGATTTATGACTTAACTGATTGAACTCCAGCGTTTTCAAAAGCCACTGCCAGATGCACCACTTGTCGAAACTGGTTTCGTGCTCTACATCAACAAGCAGCTCAGGAGCAATGATAGGAAAACAACCAGGCAAATATAAAATGGTTATTGAAACATACCATATTCAACATCATTTCAGATCTCTAACACAAACTAGTCAGATAGATAATATCCCTGTCAAATTTTACTCACATGACTGGAAGCAGATCAAATCAGTCCAGAAGATCGCTCCATCTTAAGTATTCAACTAAGAGAGATCAAGATGTTGGAGTTACCTGTCAACAGACAGGTTTATGAGCCTATAACTCAAGGCAATTATAATTCAACTTTCAACTCTTTCTGGAAAACAAAAACCAACCTAAAAGACAAACCAGTCAACAGAGAACGAGTCTCTCACGAAAAACTCCAGCAGATAGGTCAAAAGGAATCATTTAAACTTGAAACATTGGAAGCCAGCAGCAAAATAAACACACATTAATGAGGGTGCAGCATCAATCATGATTGAAAAAATTTAGAAGCCTCTAACTCGACTATTAAATAGACATGATGGTCATGGCCTTCAAAAATCATGACTGCATCACTGAAAGAGTTCAAGCTTGTACAACGTAAAAAAACCTGGATGAGCATGACGATACTTGCGTGTAAAAGTCTTTGAACAAATTGACAACCAGAAAAAATCATGCCCTTCAAATAACAGCTTCATGCATCGACCAAGCATGTATCAACCCTCAAAAAATCATACCCAGGAAAACCCAAGACCAAGCACATTAAACAAAAATCAACCGAGATAGAATGTGAGTTCATCCGAGAGAATCAAAGGATGCCAAGATCATCAGTATCCCAAGTTCACTGTACAAAGTTGATATAGATACACGCCTATCAAACCACAAATACCACAGCCGAGAGATGGAATGACAATAACATCAACGGAACTTTATTTAAGAATGAGTTGACTTTCAATTCCATGAAGCAATGATATCGAAACCCGAACTGATAAAAACACACTTACAAGAAGAAGAGAAGCAGCAGAATGTAGAACTTTTCTCCAGTTTGAAAAGGTAGCCAAAGACCTGTGCTGATAAACAGTACAGGAAGTAAGCCAATGCAACGTCATCATGAGGATCGAGGTCAGGTCTTGCAGACCATCACATAGATATTTCACCTTTCATGTTCGAAACGCCAAAATTAACAAGATGTCTTCATCTGATGATCTATTTGTATTAAATGTCTCCAACTTCAGGAAAAATGCATGAGCAATAATCCAGAAGTAGAGCTTATGCAGACATTATTGCACCACTTACATTGGCTATTGCAGACATTATTTAACGTTCCAATTCAAGGATCTTTGTTGCACCACTTAAAGATCAGAGCTTATGCTACCCACAATAGTTTGCAGTGTTATGCAACAAGTCTGCAAAAAGTGAAGACAAATCAGAGCTTACCTCAACAGAGTGTAATTTAATCACTTTTCGAACGCAGAGCGAGCAAAAAACACCCGCATGCAATAGTTTGCATGCAATAACCCACAATAGTTGAACCCACAATAGTTTGCAGTGTTATGCAACAAGTCGGCAAAAAGTGAAGACAAATCAGAGCCTACCTCAACAGAGTGTAATTTAATCACTTTTCGAGACGCAGAGCGAGCAAAAAACACCCGCATGCAATAGTTTGCATGCAATAACCCACAATAGTTTGCAGTGTTATGCAACAAGTCGGCAAAAAGTGAAGACAAATCAGAGCTTACCTCAACAGAGTGTAATTTAATCACTTTTCGAGACGCAGACCGAGCAAAAAACACCCGCATGAAATGACGTACACAACTTGGGAGGATTTAGGCCTTATGCAGAAACCTGTGGGATTGAACTCGATAAGCACAGAAGATGATATCATGCCAACTAACTAAACAAGAACACGATAGCTGTTTAAATATAAGTGTAACTAATACAGATTTATGACTCAACTGATAGAACTCTGGTGTTCTCGAAAGCCACCGCCAGATGCACCTCATTGAAACTGGTTTCATGCTCTACATCTGCAAGCAGCTCAGGAGCAATGAGTGCTAAGCGGCCTGCATGACAAAACGGTTATGAAATGTACCACATCCAACAGCATCATTTCAGATCGCTAAATACAAAATAGTCAGAATTGATCATATCAGATCACTAAACAGAAACTAGTCAGATTTGATCATATCCCTGTCAAATTTACTTGCGTGACGAGAAGCAGACCAACTCAGTCCAGAAGATTGTTCCATCTTAAGGATTGAAATAGGCAAGATGTTGGCATTACTGTCAACAAACTGGATTATGAGTCTGACAGTGCGAGCATAATTGAACTTTCAACTCTCCTCCAAGCAACCCTGAGTCATTTCCCTGCTGCGTATCTTTGGAAAAACAAACACCAAGCTAAAAGACAAACCAGATAACAAGAACAAGCCTCAAGAAAGACTCCTGCAGATAGGTCAAAAGAAAATAATCATTTAGACTTGAAATACTGGAAGCAAGCAGCCAAAATAAACTCACAAATTAGTGAGGGTGCACAATGAAACATGATAAAGAAAAAATTTAGAAGCTTCTAACTCGACCATTAAATAGACATAAGAGTCATGCCTAAGAATCATGAGTGCATAACTGAATAGAGTCCAAGGTTGAACAAAGTAATTAAAAAAAAACCTGGATGAACATGACGACACTAGCGTGTAAAGGTCTTTGAACAAACTGACAACCAGGAAAAAAATAAAATCATGCCCTTTAAATAACAGCTTCATGCATGCCCAGGAAAAAACAAAGACCTAGCAAACAAAGATACAATGTGGGTTCATCCGAGAGAATCTAAGAATGCCAAGACCATCATTATCCCAAGTTCATTATACAATGTTGAAACAGATACACATCCATCAAACCACAAATATCATTGCCGACAGATGGAATGACAATAAACATGTGTTAGATCCAAAGATTCAACCAAGAGGGGGTGAATAGATGATTGATCCAAAATATTGCTTGGGATTGCAACGGATTTAAAAACTTTGAACACTGTTCTATGCAGACTAATGAGATAGTCAGCAGCAGAGACTCAAACTGTATGAGTTTGTCTCTGTGTTGATATAGTGATCAATTTTTAACAATTCTAAATATATCAAGTAATGAAAACAAATAAAGAATACAATATTTATACTAGTTCAGACACTAGTTATCAACTGATAATCGAAAGATTAGTCGAATTTTCCCTTGGTGACCAGTTTAGTCAATCCAAGAGATGAATTCATTATCTTCTTATTTGTGGCTACAAGATAAAACCTTTTTACAAGCTACCTAACTTATACAAAAGGTAAAGAACCTAGATCCTTGCACAGAACCTTCTCTGGACTCTACTGCAACTTCTATTTTTCAATGCAAACTAGTGAACTCTCTTCCTGTCTTCTTTTCGATTCAGCTCACTTAAATATTCTTTAAATCTATGATTGTTTTGTACGTTTGTTTTTCAGTCACTCCGTACAATAGCCTTACTTACTGAGCTTCAATGACCTTTTATAGGCTGAGGGAATGAGCTCGTGACCTATGTATAGGACCTGATGTCAACTTGTCACATATAAGCCTCAACTGATGTTGACAGCTTATCTATTTCAGATCCTCGTACTGTTACATTCTGAACCTCAAATCTTCTATTTGAATGAACCTCAGACAAACCTATGACCCAAACCCCAGCAACCATCTCTACTGTACTCCAGTCTGCTGCACCATAGTCTGCACATAGTACTGTGAGATCTCGTCTGCACCTAGATCTGATGCACTTCATGCATTGTTGTGTTGGTCATCATCTGCAAATTCAATCCTAGATACTGAAGTATTTGTAGGTCTTTTGTTGCCATACATGTCTTAGTAGCTTAGTCGAAATCCTCTGTACTAGTTTATATTTGATGGATCCTTCATGCATTGTTGTGCTGAAACTTGTTTGCAAGTTCAATCCTACATCCTGAAGCATTCGCAGAGGTATTTTGTTACCCATGTTTATCTTAGTAGCTTAGTCGAAATCCTACATCAGATCTCGTCTGCACCTAGATCTGATGCACTTCATGCATTGCTGTGTTGGTCATCATCTGTAAATTCAATCCTAGATATTGAAGTATTTGTAGGTCTTTTGTTGTCATACATGTCTTAGTAGCTTAGTCGAAATCCTCTGTACTAGTTTATATTTGATGGATCCTTCATGCATTGTTGTGCTGAAACTTGTTTGCAAGTTCAATCCTACATCCTGAAGCATTTGCAGGTATTTTGTTACCCATGTTTATCTTAGTAGCTTAGTCGAAATCCTCTGTAGTAGTCTGCATCTGGTGGACCACATAATGCTCTTCATTTGCGATTTTTTGCTCTCCAGCATCTGACCTAAACTACAACTATCTACCTAATTTTCAGTCTGATCACACTAACAACATTGTTGTAGTAGTTTGTATCTGATGGATCCTTCATGCATTGCTGTGTTGATCATTGTTTGCAAGTATTTTGTTACCCATGCTTATCTTAGTAGTTTAGTCGAAATCCTCTGTAGTAGTCTGCATCTGGTGGACCACATAATGCTCTTCATTTGCGACCGTTTGCTATCCAGCATCTGACCTAAACTACAACTACCTACCTAATTTCCAGTCTGATCACAGTAACAACATCATAGCCAATACTCTTAAGTTTTGTTCATTAATTTTTATACAAGTAGAGGGATTACACATTCTTATTTGTGGCTTACAAGATAACCTCTTTTTACAAGTTAGCTAACTTGTACAAAAAATGAAAAACCTAGGTCCTTGCACAAGTCCTTCTTTGGACTCAGCTGCACCTTCTATTCTTCAATGCAGACTACTGAACTATCTTCCTGTCTTCTTTTCGATTCATCTCACTTAAGTAATCTTTGAATCTTTGATTGTTTTGTATGCTTGTTTTTCAATCATTCGTTCAATAGCCTTACTCATTGAGTTTCAACGATCCCCTTTTATAGGCTAACGGAATGAACCCGAGACCTATGTACAGGACCTGATATGACAACTTGTCACATGTGAGCCTCAACTGATGTTGACAGGTCACCTATTTCAGATCCTCGTACTGTCACATTCTGAACCTCAGACTCTCACCCAAACATCAGCAATAATCTCTACCGCACTCCAGTCTGTTGTATCTTAATCTACACTCAGTACTGTGAGATCTCGTCTACACCCAGTCCTTGTTACAACTTCATCTGCACTTAGATCTTATGCACTTCATGCATTGGTATATTGGTCCTCGTCTACAAGTTCAATCCTACAACTTGTAATATTTGTAGGTCTTTTGTTTTTCATACATGTCTTAGATGCGTAGTCGAAATCCTCTACAGTAGTAGTAGTATTCTTTATCTATGATCGTTTGCTCTCGAGCATCTGACCTACACTGCAGCTACCTACCTAATTTTCACTAACAACATCATGGTTAATACTCCTACGTTATTTTCATCAATTTCTATACAAATGGAGGTATTGTACATTCCTATCAACATACTATCACATCAACAGAACTTTATTAAAGAATGAATGAGTTTATTTTCAATTCCATGAAGCAATGATATCGATACCCGAATTGATAGCAACACACTTACCCGAGGAAGGAAAGGAGCAGAATGTAGAACTTGTCTCCGGTTTGAAAAGGCAGCCAAAGACCTGTGAAACACTAATAAACATTGCATGAAGAGATTGCTAATCCTCATTATGAGGATCCGCACGCGATCTTGTAGACCAACAGATAGATATCTCACCTTCCATGTTTGAAACGTCAAAGGAAACAAGAGATCTAAACTCCGATGATCTATTTGCATAAAGTGCCACAAACTTAAGAAAAATACATGAGCAATAATCAAGAAGGGGCATATCAGAGCAGTATCCAAGTGAAGAAGTTCACTAGGAATCCCCCATCTTTCAACAGCAGATAAGAGGATAACTATGCCGAAAGAAATACTCACCGTTAATAAATTAAATCAGATAGGAAGAAGATATCAATACATTGTTAGTAACCTTTTTCATCATTGTTAGGTCATTCTCTCATAGCACGCACATTGGCTATTGTCAAGCATTAGAACTGTAATGCCCCAAGATTTTCAATCCAAAATTAGCCAAACATGTGGCATTACCGCTGCTCCAAAGTCGCTTTGAAATAAGACGACAAGACTGTAAGAGATTTAAGTATCAGAAACATAGGACACTAACAAGAAATATCCAACTTACAAGTCTTAAATTACATGAAAATCGTACGTCCGGAGATATAAGCGAAATGTTCAATTCAGGGTAACGATGTGTGTTACCTCGTCATTCTATAAGAATCAAAAAATTTTCAAATAACTTCAAGCTTAATCCTGCTCCCTCGTAAAGTTTATACCTACAATAAAATTAATAGTATAAATATTCTCGTAACATATTTAAGTGTTAAAATCCTAATATATGTTTAGAGGGGATAACCCCCTTTTTTGTTCCTTTCCTCTCCACTGGACACAACCAAACGAGTTCGGGCGGCTTCAAGCGAGGCGACAAGGGACATCGACGATGATCGAATATGGGCCGTCGGTGGCCAAGGCTTGCTCCGGCGAGGCTGACGATATTGTCCGGTGCATCATGGTCGACGACAAGGGACGGCGAGAACAAGTCACTGCTTGGGCGACGACAGGGACTCCAGGCAGGACGGCTCCACGCGCTGGCGACGGCGACGAAGGCAAGGCGGTGTATGGAAGGCGTCGCCGAGGTCTGAGTCATCGTCGTCGACTATTGATGGCTGATTTCGACTCCAACGAGGCTGTTCTGTTCGGAAAAGGCGTTGGGAAGGTAGGGGAAGGGCATCCGTGCACGTGGTTGCTCCGTTGGGCTGTGGTGGGGTGGTGCTGGTTGTCGTGACGTGGGGTTTGAATCTTGCATTTGTGAGCAGCGACAATCTGATCCCTACGGGGAAGGTCGAAAAGGCGTTGCCGAGGTTGGGTTACCCGGAATCCGACCCGACGATGGTTACTAACATACAAACAAGACGAAAGACAAAATCTTACCCTTTCTCCGTCTCTCTTCTCCTCAGATGCTCAATCATATATTTCTGAAATTGTTCTACGCATTTTCATTGTGTTTGAGAGTGGGATTTGTGAGTGAAGCTTGAGTGGGATTTGTGAGTGGATTTAGTGGGTTGGTAAGTGGGTGAGTCGGTTTAGTGGATTGGTGAGTGGGTTTGATGATGGAAGTGGTAGGCGAAGTACGGGTTTAGTGAAATGTGATCAAATTTTTTTTCTCACGGTTATTGCATTACCTTCAACTTTTAAGAAGTTTCGTCCTCGAAATCAAATTCAAGTAAAAGTTATGAAAGAAAGATCTAAGAAATGAAACGAGAGAATTCAACCTAAATTGCCTTTGCAATCTAGTGAAACCAACGATCTCATACAAGTGAAGCGAATAACGGAAGGAAAGCACAAGAACACTTAGACATCATCGTACACTCAAATTCCTACCCATCAAGGCATAAGATCAGACATACAACACCAAAGACCAATATAACTGATGGCATTACATATTTTGCCACCAGATCTACTTCATCAGGTGTTGCGACGAACAAGGCCATGATACTAATCATCCCACCGATGAGCGCAATAGTCACAACCACTATGAACAACAGACCAAGTAAGTATTTTCCTCGATGCATTGTTTTTCTCTTCTCGTCTTTTTCTTTTATGGAAATAAAAGGATTCAAAAACTTTAAACCACAAGGAAGTTCAATGAAATTCCTTCACCTATTTATACCAAATAGAATGACGATAAAGTCTAATTAGAATCTAGATAATATCTACATAAAATCTAGATGTTCACGCCTCATTGATGACATGGGATAACGTGTTGCCCTCTTTGTCACGCGTGGGTAAATCTAGATTCAACAGCGAAATCTTTATGTAGATGTTCATGTCTTATTTATGATGTTGGATAGCGTGTTAACCCATTTGTCATGCGTGGGCCGACTAAATCAAATGAAATCGAGATGCAATAACCACAATCTTTGTCATAACTTCTAAGAAAAAAAATCAAGTGGAAATCGATACCATGAGTCTGGCATTATTTTTACAAGAAAACAAACACAACTATTCAAGGAGATTGATTTTAAACATTCCCTTATTGAAAACTGATAAAACATGTGTACAGGAAAAAAAATACACAGTATCAATCACAGTATCAATAGCAGTTCATATCAATTTCAGCTCCTTAATCAAAATGGATAAACACTGATAAGAAAACCATATTGCGAGCTCAATGTACCCATCATGTTTTTGTGTTATGAACGACTAGAAAATTTGTTTAAGCAAGCACAGAACTGGTAACACAAGAAAAATATACCAACTTTAAAAGAGCCTGATAAGAAACTTGTTAGTTCGAATATAAATGATGATGTGGAGGATGAAATACAACATGAGGGGCCAAGGATGAATGTTTTGGTAGGGAACTTGAGTATCCAGAAGGATAATCAAGTATATGTCCTCAGCGTTAAATTTAGAAGAAACCTTATTAGATACAAGACACCTACAACCTGAATATTAAAGGAGGTTCTCAAACTAAGTAAAGATACACGAACTAGGGACATGACCTGTAAAAATTGGCGGCTTGTCCTTGACTAGTACACGAAACAACATGTCCCATAGACAAAAACGCTACTACTCAAGAACTTTCAAGCAAACTAATCAAATCAAAACAAGGAGGATTAATGGATCACAAGATTATGAGCAAGCAGCAAACTAAGCCTTAGGAAGACGAGTACAAGACTCGTGAGCTAATGAAATAGAGGACCCAAATCTGAATCAAGATTTTATATCCTCTTCAATTTAAAAAAAATAAAGAAAAAGATTTCAAGAAAACCAAGAATTTACTTTTTTAGGTTTCCAGATTGCTAGAATCACCCTTTATTTAAGTCAAAACAAGTTCAAATGTTTGAGTCCTAGTAACATCATTTGAGATTAAAAAGAAAATGAAGTCAGCTTTGAGAACCAATAAATAACTTTCAAGAAGACCACAAGAACAACCATCATGGCAGCAACTCTGAGACCATGATAATTAAATGGATAGAAAATAGCCAAGCAGCAAGAAAATTAATTCTGAGCTTGAGGTAGGTCATGAACAAATAACTTTCAAGAAGACCACAAGAACAACCATCATGACAGCAACTCTAAGACCATGATAATTAAATGGATAGAAAATAGCCAACCAACAAGTAAATTAATTCTGAGCTTGAGGTAGGTCATGAAAACCAGGTCACAAAGCTAACTTGGAGATTCAAAAAAAGAAGCAAGGCATATAAATATAGATCTGAGAATTACAGAAGCAATTGCTAGAGCTGCGACTCA
This sequence comes from Drosera capensis, assembly GCA_001925005.1. NCBI lineage: Eukaryota > Viridiplantae > Streptophyta > Magnoliopsida > Caryophyllales > Droseraceae > Drosera > Drosera capensis. The sequence goes on from LIEC01006196.1 coordinate 44,319, forward strand.
AAAGGACTATCATGATAACATGGATATAATGAAGTCCAATCAATAAAAGATTACTTCAGGTATGAGTCTACACAGCAACATCAAAACCCCTATACAAACACATCCATCAGAATAAGAAAAAGATCATCAGCTTCGGATATAAGGTTTTTGGCTTGAAACCAACATAATAGAAACCAAATGGAACTCAAGCAACCCAAACAAACAGAAAGCGGAATCCTGAGAGAACACTCGACACTTATGTCTTTGTGTAAATTTTCAAAACTTAATAAGGTCTTGAACTCGACACTCAAAACAACAAACCAGAAAAACCAAAGGGAAGTAGACATAAACCCAAGGACAATAACCGGTGAAAATCTACCGCATGTATCACACCAGAGGAAGAATCAATTAGCAAATCTTTGATACTACTAGCACATCCAAGCCATGCAGGAAACACCAGTTAATGAAAAGCTTAAAACTTTATATCTTAAATTCAATTCGATCAAAATACAAAGAAACAAGAGTTGGATAAGTCCTTATGACTTACTCAAAACCAATACACATAGCTCAACACAGTACACGTATCGAATCTAA
>LIEC01006197.1:0-14906 GCA_001925005.1 Drosera capensis
ATCTTGTGTGCGTTACTATCATCTATTCTTCTCCGTAGATGGTGACGGGATATCATGTTTTTGTTTTGAAACTATATCAAATCCTTTAATATTATTATTATGTGAAAGTTACAGTAGGAGTAGTATTTTTCTACATTGATGAAAAGATATAATTCATGACCTTGCATGATGAAAAGAACCAAAATCATTTCGAAAAAAGGGAAGCAGCAACGGAAGCCGTCATGGGCAACAGTAATAGGTAAAAAAATTCAAATGAATCATTATTTTTATTTTTATTTTGGTTTTTTGTTTATTGTTTTGAATTCAAAAAAAAAAAATAGTAGATTTTTGTCTATTCCCATGAGCAACTGGTGTTGTTCTGCCCATGAGAAACTCCTTTTGCTTCTTTTTACTGACATTGTATATTCTGTGCATATTGAACATCATTTGTATTGCTTTTGGATTGGACTTTTCCTTGAAGTTGATCGATCACTAGTCGGCTCTAATTGGTGTAGAGCAACTGCTACAATGATTTTGGGGTGGTGGGAGTTGGGGGTTGGCTACCAATAAATAGTCCAACTACATGTTGACCTACAACACATGTGATTATCATTAAGGAATATTGACATACAACATGAATACAATCTGGCACCACTTGTGTGTTTTTGGATTCTAACTGCAATCCCTTTGAAAAACAAACTTGGGTGAAATTACGAGAACTAACTTCCCATGTGATTTGTGTTCCCTGCTGGCACCCGAAACGGTAATATCAGCTGTTCACCACACACATTTTTGATTGGATTTAGTGGATTTATGATTAATCACATGGAATTGAAAATGATGAAGGGTTAAGAACAAAAATTCATTTTTCAATCTTTATTTAATATTAAAATTAATTTTTTTAATTTCAACCGTTAATTTAAAGATCTAACGATGTAATGACACATAATTTTGTGTTTGATTAGTCACAAATCCACTTCTTTTGTGTCCAATGGCCAAAGTTGAGTAAAATCCCAGAAATTAGTTATACTGAGTAATATAGTGATCCTTTTTGAAGAAAAATACGGGAGACCGTTTAATTTTTGCTTGTGTTTTTGTTTTGTGCCTTTATTGTATACTATCAGGTGACCAAGGGGCAGTTTATAGAAATGGCAAGGGAATCAGGGAAGTTCGATGAGGAAAGTCTCGAGTTTCAAAAGAGAATTGTGGATGCCTCAGGACTCGGAGATGAGACATATGTTCCGAGGACGATAGCGTCAAGGACCAACTGCTCTACCATGAAGGAGGGACGAGAGGAGGCAGCTATGGTTATATTTGGAGCCCTGGATGAGTTGTTTCAGAAAACCAGGATCCGTGCAAAAGATGTGGGGATTCTGGTGGTGAATTGCAGTATCTTCAACCCTACGCCATCGCTCTCTGCTATGATCATTAACCACTATAAGATGAGGGGTAACATCCTGAGCTTCAACCTGGGTGGCATGGGATGCAGCGCTGGCATCATTGCTTTGGATTTGGCTCGTGACATGCTCCAGGCCAACCCGAACAACTTTGCAGTGGTGGTCAGCACTGAGACGGTAGGCTACAATTGGTATCCAGGTCGTGACCGGTCTATGCTTATTCCTAACTGCTTCTTCCGCATGGGATGTTCAGCAGTCCTCCTCTCTAACAGGCGCCGTGATTTCCCCCGAGCCAAATACCGTCTTGAGCACATTGTTCGCACTCATAAGGGTGCTGATGATCGCAGCTTCAGGCAATTACATTTTCCGCCTCGTTTAAATGTTGCATCTGTACGTCGCTGTATGGACCATTTGAATCATTCATGAATTTATATTTAAAGCAGGTGTGTTTACCAAGAGGAGGATGAGCAGAGGTTCAAAGGGCTTAAGGTGAGCCGAGAACTGATGGAGATCGGAGGGGATGCACTGAAGACTAACATAACAACTTTGGGGCCATTGGTGCTACCAGTGTCGGAGCAACTCCTCTTCTTTATGACTCTTATAAAGAGGTACTTCATCGGAGGGAAAAAGGAAGGTGGCAGAAACGGTGGCAGCAACAGCTCTCGATCTTCAATCTTAAAGCCATATATCCCCGACTACAAGCTTGCGTTCGAGCACTTCTGTGTTCACGCATCCAGCAAGCGTGTCTTGGATGAGCTTCAGAGGAATCTTGAGCTCAGCGATGAGAACCTTGAAGCTTCTCGTATGACCCTGCACCGGTTCGGTAACACTTCCAGCAGCAGTATTTGGTATGAGCTTGCATACCTCGAAGCTAAGGAAAAGATTCGAAGGGGTGACCGAGTCTGGCAGCTGGCATTTGGGTCTGGCTTCAAATGTAACAGTGCTGTTTGGAAATCGATGCGCCGCATCAGGAAGCCAACCTCTAACCCTTGGTTGCACTGCCTGGAAAGGTATCCTCAGCCTCTTTAAATCAGAGGTTGCTGCTGGCTGCTTCCAAATATAATGGCATCGGTAGCTAAATCAACCTATACCTCCAACATGATCAGTGGACATTTCCCTTGCTCTCTTTCTGTGACACCGATCCTCATTTCCGCTAGCGTTTGAACATTAATTTTGAGGTGTGTTGTAAGGTTAAAAATTGTATTTTGTTAACTTGTTTGTGAACGAAGTTGTTACAATTAGTAGCTTGGTTGTATAAACCAAACTTTCAGCCTTGTTGGTATATATAACACTACGAAAAACAGGTCTATTAGCAACCAAACTCTCGCAAAAGTAGCAATCGAAAACAAAGTTCATTCGCAAATTAATATCAGAGACCGATTGGATTGTAAATACTTTTTGAGTTTGAAATTATTGTAAAATTAGTGTCACAAATTGTTTAAAATTATACTTCATGTGTTGAATTTTTGTAAAATTTATTAAAGAAAGAATATTTTTTTATGATAATGAATTTATTATATGTGAGTTTGATTGATTTTATATTTTTTTAAAATAAAAATTTTCAAATATATTATGTTGTAATTATTATGAAATATTAAAAAAATAAATATTATATTTATTCTGTAACCGAATATAAGGAAGCGGTTGCATTTTATATTTTTACACAAAGGTGATACTTATAAGCAGGGGAGAATTCTCACAAAAATGATGGATTTGTAAAGCAAACCAAAAAAATAGGAAAAACTCTCCATTGCCAGCGGAGAAGAGTAATCCAAGGCACCAATTCCTCAACTCTTGAGAACATTTCCCATGCACATTTTCAAATTTTTTTAACTTTGTTGTTGACAGCAATGCCCTTAATCTTTTTACCAAGTCCTCTTTTTCCTCAATGTATAGCTAGCATTAGATTTACCTCATCATCAAACGATTTTGAATCTAAGACAAAACAAAGAGTGAAAAAAAAAATGGGAAGAGTAAAGCTGAAAATCGAGAGAATAGAGAACACGCAGAATCGGCAGGTTACTTTCTCTAAACGCAGAAATGGACTCATCAAGAAGGCTTATGAGTTGTCCGTGTTATGCGACATTGATATCGCGCTCATTATGTTTTCACCATCGGGCAAACTCAGTCTTTTCTTCGGTAGAAAAAGGTATGTTTTCGATGATAGTACATTGGTGCTGGATAATGATGTTTGTTGTATTCCGTTTGACAATTATGTGATTAGCGAATAGCAATAGCCATGCATGTTTGTCGATGCAATGCGTTTAAATCATTATGGATTATTTCATCATTAGTTCATTACATCGGATAATTAAAGGTTAATAGTTTTTTCTAAGATTTTTTTATTCTCTGGTTTTGCCCTCTTGTTTAGGATTGAAGATGTTCTGGCACACTACATTAATCTCGTGGATCGGGATAAAAATATTCAAAATAGAGAGGTATGATATTACTCATACTCATCTAAATTTTGTTGCTTGCATTAGATATATGTTATTGATATGTCAGTGTTTATATGTATGTAGTATTTGATGAGTATCCTCAACAAGATCAGGACTGAGAATGACATTGCTATTCAGATTGCGAAGTTCGTCTACTCTTTCCTTTATGTTCAACCGACATAATTCTCGTGCACTGTGATTAATCAATCTTAAGTCGATTATTTTGCTAATTGCCTTCCTTCAGCCCTGCAGGAACTAATAGCTCAAACTTGCAGGTGAGTGAGGATTCAACTCATCAATACAAAGCGTTTCTCATGTTCAACTTTTCATTCATCCTCTTTGACATTTGGTTATATATCTGGTTGTTCAATTTCCACCCTTAAGAAATGAACGAATGTCACGCTTGACGCGTTGTGAATAATGCCAAAGAATAAATGGTCGACACCTAGAGCTTTTTCCTCCTTCCAGCGCAAGAATATCACTCCCCTTCAGATCGCATTGATATAGCACTAGCAAGCTGTGTAAGATGGAAACTAGCAAATGTGTTGTTAATCTGACTAAATTACCGTTTCTTGTGTTTAGGAGCTACAAGCAGAAGTGAGCCATTTGCAAAACCAAATAGCGATGGCTGAGGAACAGTTAAGGTTTGTTAGTTCTCTTAATCCCATGATCATTTCAACGAATCAAGCAGAATCTGGAAATTTAGCTTCCCTGCCTTCTTTATCATATATTCTCTGCATGTTCGTTACCTAGCCGATTAGTTTACAGGACATATGAGCCAGATCTATCAGCATTTAGATCGATTGCCGAACTTGAGGCTTGTGAAAAGAACCTTATGGAGACTTTATCTCGTGTTTCGGAACGAAAGGTACTTCCATTTGGACTTAAAGGTTATATCACTTTAAACAATGGTTTCACCAACACGATTTATATACTGGTTCATTCATCCCTAGTATACCATCTCTTGCGAGAATGACCACTTTTTGTTGGTGCAGAAATACTTATTGAGTAACCAATATGATGCATCCAGCGTCCAGGTACATATGGTAGCTAGCTTCATCTCACTGTTTGCCTTATTGGTTGTATCACACAGGTGTCATCTATGACCAACTAATCCATCTATAATCACGATGAATAATCCGATGATCGAGTAGAGGAGAAAACCAGGAGAATTGGCCAAACCAGCTTATGAAACAAACCAGTATGACAGAATCAACTGCAGCCCAGTCTTAAAAAAATCGGCCATTAATCAGTGACATCGGCTGCTTATGTACAATGCTTTATATACTGCTTGCTATAAACCGGATTAATTCTCTTGAAGTTGGTTCATGAAATTTGAGAATGTAGTTCAAATGCAGATATTTTTGGATTCAGATGAAGGGGTATCATTGCCTGCCTCATTTGGCAGTGAGGTGATCAACAGCTGGTTACCCAAAAAGGAGAACAACCAATGCGAAATATTTGCCGGATCAGATGCGTCTATTTCTGTCAGGTACATAGTCCCGACTCTTTAGGTGAGCTTTACATGTCGTATAGTGTTACTTTCTCACAAGTTTGAAAACCAGAGTTCTGATTGGATGATGTCATTATCTCTCAATTACAGTTAACCATTTGAGAATACCTCATACTAATCACTATCATTTCTTTGTCTTTAAAACCACAAACTTGAACTTGCTGCAAAATTTGGTTACTCTACATGAATCTAAAGCATATATCTGATGTAGACAAAAATAAGCATATTATCCAGTAGCATTAGTCGATGGTTGATATATTTATTCTTAATTCTAATGATAGTATCTTAATTTGACTGAAGGAGCCATTCATCCACTGATGCTCTCTACGACTCGCTGTTGCAGAAGGAGATTTCCCAAAACGTAAACGGAGATCCAAACAACATGGTCGGAGCAGGAGGATCTGGATGTCAACTAAGCACGAACAATAATTCCATTGACGATCATCAACAGGATGTTCCATTGTGGCATCGTGGTTATACTTCGACAGATCTTCTATCTGCATTGATGGCACAAGCTCAACCAACCTCGCTTCCGCTCACTATGGTGCTTGCCTATGATTCTCTATATATATATCGCTAATAATAATACATAACTTGATCTGTTAATTACATACTACTTTCGATAGATCATCATTTTTAACAATTGATTAGTACAGATTTAACAAAGAAGACTGATCTTTACATCATCCATTAATCCTGAATCTGTGGCTCATTGATTAGCCACACCGTCTCCCCAACGCCTTGATGCTAGCGCCTAGTGCGACCAATGCACACACTAGCAGCAACACCATTTTCGGTGCTCCATGCTATTTTACTTCCCAAATTCTATTATCCGTCTTGCGATGATGACTTGTTCTAGGAACGAAGGAGTGTCATAACAATATTCAATTTTCCTTGGGCAGGAGATGGGCGAAGCAACCATGTCGTGTATGGCGATGAGCCAGCCTGCTATGGATATGGCATTGGCAGGACTAGAAGCGGCTGCTGAATGCAACGTCGGAGCAGGAAGTTCGCCATATGAGACAGAAGTTCCCCGTCTTAAACTGGAATAAGTACTCTTCATGTTCTGATTATGAATCAGAAAAATCAATCTGAATTTTTTATTTTTTTCTTTTTTGAGAATAATAAATCAGTGAACTTGATAATAAAACACACTGATTCTCACTCATTAGAAAATTACTCCTTATTTGTTTGTTTATTCATTTATTTATTTTATTTCTGGGAGTGTAATAATACGATCTTAATTTGTTTATGTATCTAATGTTTCATCATATATGTTCTTGAGATCAATAAACTGAAAATAGTTTTAGTTAAAAAAATGACTAAAATTTTAAAAAGAAAAACAATTTTAAAAAAATTTCTATATTGAATATGTCGTATCAATTATTATCAACAAATTCCATTTTTCTTTATAAAAAAGAAAAGACTATAAAATACACTCACTCTCAATTCTATCTTTCCATCGTATTCGTCGTCGACGTCCGGCAACACGAGTCGATTGAAGAGGATCGAAATCGAGTTATCTCACCGATCGAGTTCTGCACATTGGCTGGTATTCGATCAGGTACTCATTGTGTTCGAAAATCTGAGCGATTTCGGGTTTGATAATCGTTTTTGGTGATAGATTTATGTGATCGTGGATGTTTTAGGAAGTCTGAGTATCTGATCGATGATGAACCGAATTCGTTAGTATGATGAAGGATGTGTTTTTGTTGGTTCCGTTGAGGATAGGAAGGGATAGATTGCTGATTTGTTGCGTGATTCTCACCTGTTAAGGAGGACACTGAACGTTTGCGATTGTTATGTCGGGTTTAGAAGTGATTCAGTTTTTATCTCCTTTGTAAAATCCTTAGATATTATGGTGGAATATAGTTTTAAGGAGATATGATATGATAATAGTTATATCAACAACGTCTATCTTTCTTTTTGGAGACGTATATTGAAAATTTCAATAAGAAAACATGCTTAAAACATGTAATGTCGCGCACAATGGAGAAAGTAAAAATATGGGATTGCAAAGGTGGAGCCGAAGACAAGCGATTCTCTGATTCTCCTCATCGAATTGTCCTTTGTATCTCTCGCGGATCTTAATCAATCTGATTGAAACCGAATTCTCCTTTGCAGAGATTACACATAACATAATTAACCTAAAGAATTGTAGTGTTTACTGAGGCCAATTCAATATGGTTTATAGGGAGTTGGTCACTGCGACAAGGTTACTGTTCCATCTCAGCATGGCACCCCTATGGTCACTCCGACAAGGTTACTGTTCCATCTCAGCATGGCACCCCTATCTGTCGTAAACATAGTTACACCTACATGGTTATGTTGTATTATGACACATGTGACAGAGTTATTAATTTTGCACAGATTTATGCATGTATGCTACTCTCAAGTACTCCAGGTAAGTTACCTTGTTTCTTAGGATTTTCATTATGGTATTGGTACAGTATTTTTGACATAAATACAATTTCTTGAAGGTATCTGAAGCATGATAGTACTTCTGGGCTTTGCTGCACTCGTCGGCATCTCCTTGATCTATCTGGATGACTCGCTGCCAGCTGCTCCTGTCGAATAACATGGATGACTATGTCCTTTTGATCCAATGCAGAAACCAGCAAAAAAAAAAATCAAGACGTGTCATCAGGATTGCTATACGCCGAGTTAATCTTCCCTTCATTACTCTTGGCTCAGTGTTCATTACTCATTGCTGACTGCTCATACTTATGTTACGCTGTTATCCTTTTCTTTGTTATTTTTGAGAGACTTTGAGTTTTACTTATTATGATTGGTTTTTTACTAGTATTGTTTACAGCTGACTTTTTTGGCTCTCGTCGTAGGTTTTGGTCCCTAGGCTCACTGATACGAAATGACTTTCACCTCGAACTTTCCAATACCGTAACCCAAAACCCAGAAGTCATGGCCGCGCAGATGCCATGGATGGGTCTCGCTATTGTTTGCAGTCATTGTGTTTGCATTCTGCAAAATTATGTCGATGTTCGAATTGAACTTGAGCCTGTAGATTGCAGTCTACTGGGCTATATAGCCTACATTATTACATCATGGGCTTGAGCGGCGAAGCCCATTCTTGTACTTGAAACTATATGTTAAACCCATACCATGTATTAAAAGCACTTTGAAAATCATCACTCAAAGGTAATAGATCACCTAGTTGGGAATATATTCTTAATTGACCCAACACAAGCACACACAAACCCATTCATCTATGAACATACCAAAAAGTCATTGTAAACATAACATGTGAGCAAAGCCCATCAACCCAAAACACTAGGGTTATTTCTTATGGATTGTCAACTTTTTTCTCTTCGCTTGTTCAAGGATATTGCAACTCTTCTACACGGATGGCAAACAAATCCGTACGAAACTTGTATCCGGTCAAAACAGAGATTACCGGAGTAGATTGGGTCCGGGTCCGGGTCCGGGTCCGTGTCCGGGTCGGAAACCAATCTCTGGTAGAGTTAGACACTATGAGAGGAACGTTAGATATACGTGATAAAAATTTTCATTTTTCATAAATCACATTCATATTGATTCTTCTTTATGGCTCCTCAAACAACATTCCGAGTGAATTCAATAAAAAATACTTCCACAAACACAAAATAATATACAAAGATATTCACATCAAATATTCTATAATTTTTTTCATTTTTTCATTATTTAATATACCCTATTACATCCGATTACACCTATAAAAATATAATATATTATAATATTATTTATATTTCTTATTTTATAATTTCTACATATACTGTAATACACATTTTTTCAACATAATATCATTATTTTTTTCATCCACATATTCTAATTTTTTATTTTTATAGATTTTTTTTTGATGTATTTGATGGGAATGCTCTAACATGATTATAAAACATTTAACAACTATAGAACATTGTCTTGATGAATTAACGGGCCAATTAGGAGTATTATACTCCTGGGACAAAAGGGACTTCAAAAAAAAAAAAAAAAACCATTTTGCTTGAAAAAAAAAAATTCTATAAAATGGGGAGTCTCTGTCCACCGCATCCCCCCATCCTCGCCTCACCGTTTCTTTCCACCTCTTCCACTCTCTCCCTCACCCCTCAACACACACATACACACACAACACAATTTGTTCGCTATTAATTCATTGCATCGACCCACCAACTCATTAATTTATCCTCCTCTATCGAGTCCTAAATTTCACTCTAATCTCAAATCTTACAACAAAATTAGGTTTGTTTAAGTATAAATTATCACTCGTCTGATTTCAATTAGTCCCCTGTAAACTGTCCAAATGATATCGACAATAAATCGTGTTTGATGTTTTTTTTTCCCTTAACAGAATACGAAAGATGACGAAGAGGGATGTGATGGTTTCCAACGATCAGAGTCGCACGACGATGATGACGACGGCGGCGGCTGCGGTTGCGGTTGCGGTTTCGAGGAAGAAGCAAGAGGTCGTTGGAGACTTGGAAATCAGCACTTGGGTTGAGTCCATGAAAGCCTCTTCTCCTACTCATGTTAAGTCTTTTGTTGCCGTCGCGGCCTCCGATGATGACGACGACGGCTACTCTTCTTGGATGGTAAGTTCTGTGATCTTGTCTGTCATCAAAGTTGTCATATCAGTCGGTCTATGATGATGGAGCGGAAATGCCCAAAACTCTTTTTTTCTCTGAAGTGGATCTGCTTCAAACAGTTTAAATTCTTTGTGCAGTTAAAATAGAATAAATATGGGATATTTTTTATTTTTTTATTTGGAATGAGCTTATGTCAACAGTTAGCATTTAAAACATGATAAATGGATTTTAAAAAAAATAATAGAATAACTCGAAGAATGTTATCTTGAGAATGTGTTGTTTTGTCTTCCATGCATAACGTATTGACTCATCTCAAACCCAGTGCTGATGCTGCACCGATAATGCAATATGTTTATAACATTGTGATCTCTAGAAGTCTTATTATTATGTTCTGTGTTATTATCGTAGAATAATGATATATGGTAGGTCGAGGTATGTAATTTCATATCTGATAGATAAAAATGGTGAAGCAGGCTGATCACCCATCAGCAGTGTCGATGTTCGACGAGATAGTGAGAGCTTCAAAAGGAAAGCAAATAGCGATGTTCTTGGACTACGATGGAACCCTCTCACCAATCGTGGACGATCCCGATCTCGCCTTCATGTCCGATGCTGTATGTTCCCTAGCACCCTCTTAGAATTCAGTTTATGTGTAACATTTTGTATAGTAACTCAACTCATGTTAGGCAACAGGCATCATAAATTCTGTTGCTATAAAAGTATCTAACGTGTCCTTTTCATTCTATGTTTGTTTCCTTTTGTTTGTGAAAATATGTACTGTAGATGAGGAGGGCTGTGAGAAAAGTTGCAGCAAATTTCCCCACTGCTATAATCAGTGGGAGGTGTAGAGAGAAGGTATAGTAGCACAGAATTCTACTGTGCACTTTTCCTTTTCTTGTGTCAAGATTTTATTATTTAAATCCACTAGAGTGTTCTTTAACCTAAGCTTTCGATTTGCAAAAGGGCACGCTTAATTTTGATTTGCTTAATTTCTTTGGCCAAATCCGAGTATGATTAACATTACGAAAAGTTTGGATTATGTGAATTTAATAAGTGTAAGTTGTCACAAAAAAAGAAGCTGCTAATCTTGTGATAGTTTAGTGCTAATTTAATGGGTGCTTGGACAAAATACACAGGTGTATGACTTTGTTAGGATAGCAGGGTTGTACTATGCTGGCAGCCATGGTATGGACATTAAAGGGCCAGCAAAAGGTTCCAAGTACATGAAGAAGGTAACTGTTTCTTTCCCTAGCAATGATTTTAGAGTATTGATATGGCAGCTATCGTTTTGTCGTGGCAAGTTCGGTGTAATGGTTATTTAACAATTTCAGTTTAAGAGCGTCTTAATGTTGGTCTAGTGTCGGTCCACTCTCGATGAAAATAGTTATAACTTTCGTGTTGTAGTGGATCTCGTTGTTACGTTACGCGATGGCAAAGGTCTCGTGCAGGACCAAATATCGATTTATAAGCAAGTATGGCACTTTTTTTTTCTCAAATCAGGCTGTTTTCCTAATTCTTACAGGGGAGCGAGGCAGTTTTTTTCCAACCTCCCAGGGAATTCATTTCGATGATCGACGAGGCTAGTGTTTTTCTTCTAACGTTTATGGAAACAATGCCGTAATACCCTGAATAATAAGATGGGTGTAGGTAGCAAAAGTCTGACTAGGTTCAATATTGGCACTTTCAGGTTTACCAAAAATTGCTGGAGAGGGCTAAACCCATTCTCGGAGCCAATGTAGAGCACAACAAGTTCTGTGTGTCGGTGCACTTCCGCTGCGTGGATGAAATGGTATGCCTCTGGTGTATTTTGTAACTTGCACCAAGGCCTGAAACTTCTGATAGAGTGAGTTTTTTCTACAGATTGGATATGACTATTTGGAGAAGTAGAAATCTGAATTTAAGAATTTAATTTGTCGAGCAGAAATGGAGCGATCTTGCTGATGAAGTGAGGTCAGTGCTGAAGGATTACCCGGAGCTTCGTCTTACTCAAGGAAGAAAGGTGTTGGAGATTCGGCCTATCATTAAGTGGGACAAAGGCAAGGCCCTCGAGTTTCTCCTAGAGTCGCTCGGTGAGTGTCATCATCTATGATTTTTTTTTTTTTTAAGTCTGGATTAGGAGCTATTTCTTGTTCATGTGTTCATTAATTTATATAAGATCATAAGTTGTGTCCTTATCATTTGTAAGATTTGTTTTATTTTAATGGGATGTTCATGTCTCCACATAATATGTGGCTGTCGTAGATTTAACTCTTATACTAATTAGTAGTGTAATACACCGAATATGTCGCTCTTGATTAGGATTTGCTGATTCCTCGGGTGTGTTTCCTGTCTACATTGGAGACGATCGAACAGATGAAGATGCATTCAAGGTATAAGGCCACCGATCAGTCATGATTGATTAATTGATTTAAGCATTCGGCTTAGTCCAATCATCTGATTTCTAAGCTTCTTGTTATTTGATTGTGTATTAATCAGGTATTGAGAGACAGGGGGCAGGGTTTCGGCATTGTTGTGACGAAGACTCCCAAACAAACCTATGCTTCTTACCATTTACGGGAGCCGGCCGAGGTACATACCATGATCTGATCAAATCTCATACAAGGCTTGGATACCCATATATGACAGTTCTTATAAGCTCGTTGTGTTAGAATAAACAGTGTTGCGCTTGTATTCCTACTTGCAGGTGATGGCTTTTCTGCACCGATTGGTTAAGTGGAGAACACAATCTCTGAGAAGGTATAAGTTGTAGTACCACGAGATGCGAATGGCGATGATAGTTGCGAATCAAAGTTTATGACAAGTTAATTAGTTCGAAAAGGATGATCCAAGCCGCCTTCTTCGAAAAGGATGATCCAAGCCGCACAAGAAGGCGGCGAAGGATCTCAATCAAGTTCAACTATTTGGCAAGGAAGTAACGTCTTAAAGATTAAGCACATAAGCGACGTCAACTGTTGCTTCATTTGTAATACTCGATGTTTTCATTACTTGCAACTAGATGCAAATCAAGTCTTTGTAAGACTGCGAGACTACGATAGAATATACAAGGATCATCTAAGCAACTTTGTACTTGTTTTCAAGAAATTCGTAGTTCATTTGTTTTTGAATGTGCTCGACACTTTGATTCGACTCTCAATCCAATAACAGGTGTACGGTTAATGTACGTAACATGTTCAACTGATAACAAAAAATATCTTCAAGCACAGACAAGATGTAAAAATATCTTCAAGCAACTTATAAAAAAGATCGAGCATTAGTGATTGTTTTATCGATAAATCTAATCAAAATTTTGATTTAGGCAATCACCTTTGATTAGTGGAGTATATATATATTGACTTTGTGGGTCCCATTAGCTTGAAAGTTGATTTTCCTTTCAGTTGATGCAATGCTGAGTCAAAAGCAGGAGGACTCCATTTATGTTGTTGACAAAGAGGAGAAAATCAACGATTTTGGGTTGATCATTAATCAATCATCTTCTATTGTTAGCACAATTGGGGTGACACATAGTTACAAAAAAGTTTTGAAAAAAAAGACAACCTAAAGGTATGGGAATCACGGCCAAAGGTTTACTTACATATAGTGTTCCGAAAAAGGGTAGAGACGATAGTCATTATTGTGCAGCTCGTTTTAAAAAACAATTCTCATTCGTTATTGTTTATGTCACCTAAGCGATTTATTAATAACTATCTCATATCAATAAGAGTGAGATTACTAAAAAAAATGGCAGTCCATAATACAAGTATAAACACCTAAATCTTGGTCAATTATAAATTTACTACACATATTTAATAACGAAAATATGGATCAATTTTAAATCAATCATTATGATTATCACGAACTGTTATCCTTCATTCTGTGTATTGTCATGTCACTCTTCATCCTGGGAACTGAACTGCAGGAGTTTTTGTAATTATAAGTTGCAGTTCACAAGATAAAGAGTGACAGTACACGAGATGAATGATGACAATTCATAATAATCATGTTAATTGATTTAAAATCAACCCCATAAATTTCATTTAATAATGTATTTACGCTAATTATACTCGTGTCTCTACTGTTGCATGTCACGGATCTGCATACATGCACCCTTGTGTCAGACAGGATAACCAAGCATTAAATTGAATCAATTACATCATTTTCATTAATCTACTGATGTGTTTCAATAATGAGTCGACAATAATAGTAATTAAATAAATGAGTTGAAGCTGGCATGTATTGGAATATTCATTATACTAAGCTACTAAGATTTGATTTATTAGCTATGGTAAATTAATCTGTACCTAGTCAATACTTATGGAGCCGATAATCAATCCGTACACATTAAAAAACCATCCTCCTCATCTAAGAAAAAAAAAAGACAACTAATCACATAATCCGATAAAGTACTAAGCTTCGATTCCATATTAATCAAAATGCTTAATACAAATCATACCGATGCAATAATGGTAAAATGGGACTGTTGCAAAAGTAGGTCAATATGTTGCTACAACAACAAATGTTTCCAATATTACATATATAAACTTGTGCATCAAACCAATCTAGGAAAGATACTGCATATGAAAGATCTAATAAGTTAATCGATCCTCGCTTTGTTGGTCTGATCATGATTATGATCATGATTCTATCTTAATTTATAACCTAAGTATTTAAATCTTGGCTGTATAATCTTTTTAATTTGATTTAATATTGAAACATATTAATTTATTCTCTTCAGTTTACTTTCCGACTTCCTCATGAAAAGGAGATCAACAAACATTGTAAGAGGACAAGCCAGAAGAGAATCTAAAGCATGCATGAGTCACATGTACAAACACATAATATGATTGAATGAGGAGTTGGAATCTACTTTTCCATGGAAGAGGTAGACAAGGACTTCCTCAACTTTCCTCTTGTTGTGCATGTAACCTCTTCATGATCAACTAGCTGGTTGATCTATCATTTTATATATGTCATTCCCCACATAAAATATTTATTATTATTATTACAAATAAAAATAATTATATAT
>LIEC01006198.1:0-73841 GCA_001925005.1 Drosera capensis
GGAAAGAATTTGGCACGCTTTCATTGCCACAAGAAGGGATTACATAACACCACTCCATCACTTGCTAATTACATTCCGTATCTTAGCTACTGTATTCTCAACTTCTATATGATCTTGTCTAAAGACTTGAGCATTCCTGTCAGCCCATATCTCATACAAGAACACTGTCACTGCTCTTCTACGCATCACTGCCATCTTCGTTCTTCCTCGATTCATCTTTATCATCCATTTCCATCATTCCTCCATATCCCTGGACTTCATTTTGAGCTTCAAGCCACCCTGCAAAACCTCATTCGTAAACGGACACGAAACGAAAAGAATAAATGGCTTACCTCCTCAACTCCCCTAGAACACAAATGGGCAATCATCTTCCTCAGACAAGCTGTGATCATAAAGTCATTTTCTAGTTCTCACTTTCCCAAGCATGATGAGCCAAGCAATAAACGCATATATGGGGTGCACTTTCTTGTGCCAAACCAGTTTAGCCCAGGACACGACTTCTTTATGTGGTGTAAGAGCTCTGTATCCCTCTTTTCACTGTGTAACCTCGTCTCTTCCAGTCTCTAAAGACCTCAGCAGCACATTTTTCAACCATAATGTCTCTTAACTTTTAAGAATGGAAGCCTAAACCCAACCATGTCCCTGCTTCTTCAGAGCATTCCAGATATTCCTCTCTTTCAGATAATATTTTGTTATTCATTTAATCCATAAGCTAACCTGTCATGTTTCAATTCAACAGCCCATATATTAGAAACGCTTCACCAACTTACTTGTTGAATCCTCAGATCACCTTACCTCTTTGGGCAACACACTTCATTCCATGCGAGTTCATAGCACATCGAATCCAGAGAAAGGTCCTACAGATCCTTTTAATGTCATCTGTCACAGTCATGAGAAGCAAGAATATATGGGACCAATAAAAATGAATACTCATTAACATACTCTTAACCTTAATGACACATTTTAATTATAAAAAAAACTAGATTCTTGTCATTATTAATGATAGGTTGTTTAATTATTATTGTACATTCATTTTGAATAAAGAACAATAAAAACGTGGATGAAATTGACATAAAATTTAATTTTTATCTAGATTATTTCTCATGATATATATTTCGGAATTTTATTCTACTTCTCAACAATTAAATTGGAATAGAGAGTATATGGCTATATGCTGAGTCGAAAGATCCTCAACCTCTCATCTTGATAGTCACCAAAATATAATATGGGGAGCCAATTGTCCATGATGGTTAATGATTGGTCTAGCTCTCAAGTACTAATTTATAGCTGAAGGCGAAGCACGAAGAATTGTATAAAAAACATATGATACACATGCAGATTCCTAGTTTTGGTATTTAAGATAATCCAAGTGGTTTATCCATTGCTAGATGAGCCAGGTTTGACCCTCAAGCAATTAGTACAACGAGTACCTCGAGTAAGTTTTGACGACACTGGGTTCCCAAGTCGATTTGGATCATCCAAAACGACCCGATGGAAGTTCAAATTCGGGATATTGACATAAAGTGTTGAGCTAAATCAGCAAGAAATCAACCAAACACCACAACTAGTGGAAATCAACCAATTAACATTTCCACCCCAATGCCGAAGCACATTGTACCCTGCAGACATAGAATTCTATGAAAAAGGAAACATATGGTGCATCGATGAAAATCATGAAAGCTACGCTGCCTGATACTATACAGATTATTTGAATCATATGATTGAATGCCCAACCGGCACATGCTTTGCAACCAGTTTTTCGATTATTTACAATTGGTTTCTAAAGATACAGAAACCCAAGTCATCTCTTCGTAAAATTCGAGACCACCCTCTCTCTAAAAGCTCATCGGCAAAACTCCATTATCATTGGCACAGCAGCATGAAGGAGAAAATCCGATGTGTCTGCATCACACCAGAACTGGGAAGAGCACACTTTTTCTCCAGAGAGCTAAAAGCAAGAGAACACGAGCTTTGAAGTCGATCAGTCGAATTCAAGAACTACTTTACCAGGAACAAGCTTTTTCTCCTTCGCCTCGTGAGCTTCTCTAACTTGTGTAATTGGGTAGGTCTTCATGACAGGTATTGTCAACTTCCCATCTCCAGTGAGCCGACGTATCTCAGATAGTCCTTCTGGATCAGATCTCATGTATGTCCACCAATAGGCTGAAATTTCAGACAGATCATGACTTAGTATCTATCACCAAACCTGGAAAACTGATACCATGAGGAGCTAATATAAGAGTGAATTTTTTTCCAATGCTCAGGTAAATCACCGTGCGTAGATCATGAATCAATCAGATTACAAGCACAACTCAAAGATGAAACAAATGAAAAATAATCAACAAGATTAGAGTACATTAACCAGGGACAAACGATGCACCTTCTGGCATAAGCTTCCAACCGCCTGTCGACAAACTTAATCTACCAAAAAAATCAAGCATATGGAAGGAGGTCCAGAAATCATATCCGACATAAATGCACTGCATGCTTGAAGCATAGATTAAGCACTAATATCCTGCTCCTCCTCGACCTGCTCTTACAATATGCTAACTGCTAATACATGCGGGTAACCAAATTAGATCACGTGACCTCTTGTCACAGTGCTCTACACCTTGTAGAAGAACCCACTTTACCGAAAACTCAAAAAACGAATACCCACAATGTATATTAGTAGCTCATAACATTTTAACTAAACTCAATCACTATCATACAGGTTTTTGCTGATTCACCATACCTATGCAGAAACCAATTACCCTATGCCACTGCTATACACTCTAAAACACATGGCCTTCAATACCCAACAAAAGTCCAGCTGCATATTCCTCTACTGTAGCACTGCTAATCAGCTAACGAAGCAAATAATTTACATAGGTAGGTTTAAGGATTCATCATACCTATTCCATGGGAGAGGCGGTACTGAATTTGTTTCTTGAGTAGAAGTCCTGCAGCCATGGGGAATCCCACAGCAAGACCATATCTATCAGACAAGGACGCTGCTTCACCCTGTATCAACAATTTTTACATGGCACCAATTCAGAAATCAGGACGAATATAAAACAAAGGGAGCAGACAAGAAAAACCAGGGAAGCAAAATAGCATTTGCCAATGAGGTTCATCATTACCTGCAGAGTCATGTAATGCCCACCGCGCTTGAGTAAATTTATGCCTATCCTTTCCGTGTCTGGCAGGCTAACAGTGTCCAGCACAGCATCAAATTGCCCTTTTATGGCTAATTCAAAATCCTGAAGTTAATGAATGAACAAAATCAAGGAAAAACATTGAGGGTCCACAGCATAAGCAAGGTATTAATTTCTTTTATCATAAGAAAGGATGCAACTCCACAGTTATTAAAGCAGCATGGAGCAGCTAAGGATATATTAAATCAACCAAAACAACATGATATGTTTACCTCTGTCGCATAATCAACGGCCTGTTCGGCACCAGCTGCCTGCACCCGATCTATGCTTTCCCGTTCACATGTTGTTGACACATGGCATCCTGCAGCTACTGACAGCTGGATGGCAGAAAAACCAACTGCTCCTCCTCCTCCAATAACTAGAACCCTTTGCCTGTTTATTCAAGGTAGGTGTTAAAGCGGAAACTAATGATGAATAGTTAGCAGATATGAAAAATTCAAGTATCCCAGTTCTGTGGAACAAACTCCTCTTTATGATTAGAATTCTGCCGAAACTTGGTACACAACATTGCTACTATCCTTCAGTTTCTTTTACCAATATAAGCTAAATCTCTAAATTAGATAGAACTGACAATTTTCTATTGATCATGCATGGAATCTTAACCATTCTTAAACTTCTCTTAAATCAATGACACCAAGAGGCAGTACTCTTTCTGATGAAACACTAGGTAAGTGGAGGTACAAGAAAACCTTTCCCTTGGATGATTTCAAATCAAGCCATTTAGCTGAAAAATAATATGTAGCATTAGGGGTGATAATACTTCTGAATCATTCAAGGCATACCACTAATTCATTTCATCATGATTCAGTGACTAACACAATTAAACAACCCCCTTAAGGGCATGAGATTCAAACAACCGCAATAAAAACCTAATGAGCATTAGAAGATTCCATAACTGGGGTCTTTCGCCCCTTCTGAATATAAACTAGCAAAGCAAAACCAGAAAGAGAGTCATACCCTGGAGTAATTCTAGCTGTGCTTTTAAGAGCACGCCATGCAGTAAGTGCTGCAAAAGGAATTGCACATGCATCCTGCACAATACACAGATTCTGTCAAACCTCTCATAAAAATGAACAGAAGTTGTCGTAGGAAGTGGTAGTGCCATAATACAGCTACAGTACTTCAATAGTTATTTGTAATGGATATGGGGCACGATGTAATGGTTAAGACTAAACAAATCACAAATAGGCTTATTTCATTGTACAATGATCAGCAGCAAGGAACAGGTGAAGATATATGAGAAAAGGCTTTAAAAAAGAAGTAAAGAAAAAAAGGAAGGAGGAGTGATCAAAGATAGTAGTTCTAACTCAGGAGATCAAAACCCGCTGAGTGCCGAGCTACTTTGTGGTGGTGAGCCCGTCAGCGAAAGCTGGTTTAAAGGGTCCTCCGGGTTTGCAGACTATTCGGTTGACCAAGGGAAATTCTTCGGGATTTCATTTTTCTTTTTTATAAAAAAAAAGACAGTAGTCATTCGGAGTTCATTGGGACTTACTACATGGCTCGTTGATGCTGGTTTCCATGTGACCTGTTCATCTGATAGAACTGCATAGTCTGTGCAAGTCCCCCTTCGAGCAGTTGGATGGAGTGCTCCGAAAACTTCTTGACCAACATGCAAAGATCTCACCAAATCTCCAACAGCGACAACTTCACCACTAATATCACGCCCAAGGATGAAGGGAAGGAACGGCTCGAATACAGAGCGTCCATAGCCCGTCCGCATCTGAAGGCATCCAAATAAAAGGTAAACAACATGATAATCTGAAAAGGTAACATTATGCGAATCTGACCCTTTGTCTCAACTTCCATGTTGCAAAGAATATTGAATGCTTGTCCACATTTAGCAAAATTTGAACTGCTAATAGAATAAGTCAATTACAAGGACAAGTGCAGAATCGAAAGACACAATAAGGCCAAAATGTGGTGAATGGATATCAAAAGGTACAGTTGTAGCATATATTGAACTGGACCAGCTAATCACACAAATATTAAATGTAAGTCGGCATTGAAAACACTTCCGACCAGTCCAATTCAATAAACACCACAGTTAAGAAATCAAACTGGTACACTAATATTTACATTTCACCGAATCCTGATTCATCTAAATCACTTTTAGTGTTTAAAGAGAACTTAAAGCAGTCAGACAAGCATCCAGGGAGTGGCCACACGATCATATTTTTTAAAATCAGCTTAAGTGAGCTGAGTTATATTATCACAATCACCTTAAAGTTAGAACAACTGAGTTGTCTCAGAAGTTGAAGCGTGGCCTTAGCCCTATTGTTTTCACTATTCAGATCTTTACAGGACTGCATTGAGCTACGTCTAAGTAACCCTAGATTCTTGCAACCGGCAACTTGTATATCATCAATATAGTCGTAGAGCAGTAAGCAGAAAAATAAACTAGTACTCTTAAGTATTCATCACAACCTACATAGTATCTAACCGGATCAACATATGATGCAAGAACTTAGAATGCCTCCATGTATATGCGATGGTTTTTCCAAAGCAATAGGCGCTTTTGCATACTGCTAACTTCTTTTAATCAATGTACTTCAGCTAAAGCCAACCACTGAAAACAATTCAACAGTGATAACAAAATGATTTTGTTTCTCTACTTTCTTCAACCTAACCACAGAAACACCAAGGTCACAATCAAGAAAACCATGATCTATCCTCCAGAATCCTCATGCAAAATACTCTCTTCATAAATCTTAACACGTAACTCAATCCTGATGCAACAGTGATAACAAATCTTCAACAACCAAGATTGACAACAAATTCAAACATTAGGTTACTCTAAGAACCACAAACACGATATTTCACTTCTTCATGCCAACTCTCCATAACACTACAACAACCAAGACTAACAACATATTCAAGCATTCGTCAACTCGAGCAAGGACAATGACTGCGCAACAAATCATCACCCACCGCCTCGATGATCAAATAATAATGTCCAGTCAACACCAATTCCACTCCACCGAATTCATCCTCACAACCAATAGCACCAGAAACTTACTATTTGAACAAGAACCGTCACTCCACTGCACCGCCTCCACACTCTTCACCAAGAACCGCCAACAGACAACGATTCGATCAATAACAGAAACAACGATCCACCACACACAACCACAAAAAACCGCAACAACACCTCGACGATCAAGCAACACTTTCCAATCACCATTCCAACAATTACAAAACCACATCAACATGTGATTCATACCCTCAGATCGAGAGGATTCACCGACACGGCGTGAGCCTTGACGAGGACCTCGTGGGGCTTGAGATTCGGCACCTCGACATGGTCGCGGATCTCGAGGACGTCGGGACCGCCGAATCGGGGGACGACGACGGCTCTGCAACTCGTCACCAGATTCCGAAACCTTAACCTGCTCGAAATCGCAAGATTTCTCGAGAATTGGAGGAAGCGCATCGTCGCCGAAGAGAGATCAACGAGAGTGTTCGGACATGAGAAAGAGAAAATGGGAATTTTGAGGGGTTTTGAAGAGGGGACGTGTAAGCTGTGGAGTCCGCACAGTGTACTGTTTGTTGTCTAAATTTTGATGCCAAATTCGCAATGGAATATGGTTAGGTATGTATGCAAGGGAAATGGGATGGAAACATCGTTGTGTTTGTGATGTACTCCGTGAGTTAGTGATTGTGATGGTATAACACGATTGGTTTATAAATAAAAACAAAATATGATAATATTCGAATATAATTGATTTAGTGATCAATGGTTTTTTTTTTCAAACTATGAGATCAAAAATAAAAATAAGGATAAAAATATGTATATGATTTTGTTTTACAAAGATATCTTTTTCATGATATCTATAATATTATTTAAAACACTCATATTAAAATCTATACTTCAATATCTTTATTTTTATTCTACTCTCTCCGTCCCACAACAATTATGACAAATACATATTTTGTATTATTCTATACAAATGAATATAGGTCTCGTTTTCATATTAAATCACGTCAGATTATCCCACGATATGTGTTAAGTTGAAGTACGTAACTTGCACAATCATTGATATTTCACAATAAATTTTCAAAAAAAAAAACTGTGTTTGATTATTATTACATGCATCTTAAACTTTACCGATATCAAGTTAATCTGTTGTGATTTTCGTCGGACCGAAAAAATACTTTTTACTTTTCATTATATATAATGTTACGTTAAGTTGATTTATACCTCACACTTAAAATTTTACCATTTACACAATTCAACACACTTTTTTCAACAAATATTCTACTTTTTCCAAATCACTGCATTACTCTTCTCTTTTACCTAATCTTTGTTTTACATTTTCTAATGTGATTGCTAAGTCTCCATGGTCATAAACTGCATAGTTTGATTTGTTAATCTACGTGCCATTAATACCTGCACACAAAGACAAGAAGGCATCATGTGATACAACAGAAATGTAGATATAGAACAATAACTCATTGATCAAATTGCAATGTGGTATACAAGATTCCTATTCCATCTACATGGATAACGTCACTAATCAAATGCACTAACATAGACATTCCATCGATCACTACTTATCTTCTTCGATGGAATGAGAGAGAACCAAAAAAGAGACTTCCCTCGACATCACAACCTGTTGGCAACAATGCGATGAACCATGAATATCTATCTTGAAAGCACGATTGCCGTAGACGAGCATGCCCATGGACAGGATAAACCTTTTATACAAATTTATTCCTTCACAGGGTCATCTGACGCTACCACGGTCGCATCCAAGGGCTTGCTAGTGGGCATCTTGGAAAAACCCGGTGGAGGACTAACATCACCTCCTCTCTGCTCTGCCGTCGTAGTGCTTGGAGTGGCAGTAATGTCAGCTCGTACAGGCACAGCTATACCGAGATCAGTCTTCTTCTGTTCTGCAGACACCCCAGGTGCAGCCGAAGTTGCTGGAGTATCAGACACATTAGTCTTAGTTGAAGCAACAGCAGCATTAGTCTTAGTTGAAGCAACAGCAGCCGGAGCAGCAGCTGCGGGAGCCTGACTAAGAGTACTTATTGCCACAGTTGACGACACGCTAGCCTGAGAAGAACTTGAAGTAACAGGAATAACAGCCGCACCAGGTTGAGCAAGAGTCATGGTTCCTATGGCAGCAGTAACGTTTGTCTGAGCCGGAGTCGTAGTTGCAGGAGTAACAGTTGCATTAGCAGGAGCAGGAACAGGAGCAGGGGTTGAAACTGCTGGAGCGGACAGGACACTAGCTTGAGCAGGAGTAACATTAGGCTGGGCAGGAGGCACTGTTGTTGCTGGAGGAGCAGTCAGATTAGCCAGAGGAGGAGCCATAGTTCCTGAAGCGAGCATTACATTAGGCTGAGGCCGCTGAGCAGGAGTCACAGTCGTCGCAGCAGCCCTCACACTAGCCAGTGCAGGAGCAACAGTTGTAAGAGGAGTGACCACATGAGCCCGAGCAGGAGGCATACTTGTCGGAGAACCAGTCACATTAGCTGGAGCAGTCATCACACTAGTCCTAGCAGGAGGCACAGTTGTCAGAGCAGCCACCACGTTAGTGACAGCAGGAGCCATAGTGACCGGAGCCCCGATCACGTTAGCCTGAGCAGGAGCCAAAGCTGCAGATCTCGTACTCACATTAGCCTGAGCGGGAGTCATAGATCCAGAGACATGAGGCGTATTTACATAAGCAGGAGCAGCTGTAATACCAACTCTAGGATTTGCAGTTCCTCTTTGATGCGCAGCTGAAGCTTCAAGTGAACTCGGCACCCTCATGTTAGTACTAGAAGCAGGATCAACTGCCTTTTTGGGATCAACAGAAGCAGATTCATTTGCAGCGTGTAATGCATGTAATCTGTAATCAGTTTCTGGCCTCCTGCACACCTTTCTAAGTGGAACAATTTCCTGCAATAAATGATTCAAAATAATCAGCCACTATTTCAAGCGGAAGTATTGTTTTACGTCAATCCATAAGAATTGAATGAGGAATGCAGCAGAAAGTAACTCAAATTTCGATGTCCAACATTTTCTCTCGATCAATCATGTGATTTTAATAAAGGTACTTTGAGAATCAATCAGAAAACAGGGCAATATGTTCAGGCTTCAGATGGTAATTAATCAGAGCAAGTATCAGGAAAATCAAACATCATTTCAAGAATTTCTGAGAAAAATATACGAACATATTGAGAAAGCATTATTTTTTATGATTCTGGTACTAGGATACACAGAAGTTTATTGTTCCATCAAAATGCTGCGATATAGGTGCTGCATCTGTCAGTACTCCGAATCAGTCTCACTATTAGGCAGTATTTCCACTGGAAAAAATCCGTAATCACAGGTCATCAATCAAATATATTAGTGGCATATTGAGCTGATGTATATCACATACAAATGTTAGACTATTTAACTATTGAGCCTTTGCTCAGGAAGGCACGTAATGCAGAAACTTGCATCACACCACCAAATAAATTATTGATCAAACTACCAGATAAAACTAATAAGACAATTCAAAAAAACAAATGGTTGATTGTCCACTACCTCAGTCTGATCATGATCGTAGCGGACAAGAAACCTACAGCGGCAGCCTCTCACGTCGTGTCTTCGTCTTTGAGCATCAAGGACATGAGCATCGAAGTATAGAGCTTGCTCTTTACCTTCCTGTAGAAATTTATGAGAGATCAAATAAGACGGTTGTGCCCAACTCAGTTTGGATTACCCCGATAAAAATAATTCAACTGAACAAAGCTATACCTGGAAACAGAGAATAACATCACCAGGAATCACAGCGACACACTCCGTTGATTCACATGGAAGAGACCGTTGCCTAACATGCTTACGAACATTAATCCACTCGTCTTCCTCCGAGCCAAATCCAGCAAAACGAACAAGAACTTCCTGAATCCCATGAAAACCCAAAGAGCCAAGTTTAGCAGAAAAAGATAGATGCAAGGCCATTTCAATTATAAAAGATCAAGCAACAAGAAAAATTATAAATGAATATTTACTGGAGCATGATAGTTGCATCTTACACCAAATCATGCAGCAACAGGAGGTCCCGACATCTTCAACTAAGGATTTCTAGGTCTAGCCCATTATTTCAAGCATGTTACATGAAGTATAGACTTATACAAGTAGAAGTTCGAATAGAACTACAATCTAATCTTAGAACCACTTATCTTGGTAAAGACAAAAAACTGATATACTATTAGTACAACCAGTCAGTACAAAAAAATATTGTGCCTGCACCTGCATTTCATTGTTGATAACTATGAGTCTTATTACATAAACGGACACAGTAAGCAAACCAATATCTCAATAGACCAGATTTTGGATTGATTGGTGCCAACTAAAAAATGTGCCACATGATCAAAGCAAGTAAGCTATTTGTTCTGTGTCCCTGATGAGAAAAATAAGTAGGCATCACTGATCCACTTATGTTCTATCTCGGTGTATCCTAGTGGAAGGTATGTTTTATGTCGGTGATTCCTAGAAAAAGGTATGTTCCCATATGCCGAGTCCAAAAAAGACTTGCTATTTACCACACCTTTTTAACAACCAGAAACCATTCACAACCCAAAAAGCACACATTCAATTTGAAGAATGCCATACACTATTCAACAGGTGCATTCTAGGGCATGCAAGTTCTAACTTTAAGAAATCATTATTCTGGAAAACAGGCAAGGTGAGAGTAGAAAAGAAGAACTAATTGTTACATGATCGCCCGCTTCAAGGTATCTATGAGATAGAAATGCCTGAACGTCATACCTGAAAAACAAAAACAAGCACAAAACAAGTCAACACTCAACAGCCTAGAAAGGGGGGCAATAACATCAGGTTACAAGCACAAAGGGGAGAGGAGAGATTAAAAAAAATCCAGATTAACCAACCAGGCACCATCCCTTGAAGATTTCGCTTCGAACTCCATTTGAGAATTTTCTGAAGCATTTTTTCCTGTTAAAATGAGGACTAAGCAACAAAGTACACAGACGAAAGTCACGAAATTCCCTCAAACAAAAACCCAACCAGGTAAATTAAGTACATGGAGAATAGAGTAGCAGTCATTACTAGGAGGAATTTTGAAACCAACATGCATTTTCATACCATAAATTTTATAAATTTTCTTTTTGGGGGAAGTCAAAATATGTAGCAAAAGGGATCAAATGCATAAGCCCAAGAAAAAGTAGAGATTTAAAGTACTATGGAGGATCATTAAGAGTAATGGTGAACAAAACTAGGCAACCAGGGTGATGAAAAGACATTTTGCATAAGCTCCAACAACAGGCTTTGAAGCAATGCTGGGTATCATCAATGTTTATAATTTGAGAGTGCCACAGTAGTTAAAATTTAATAATCTTAGTTGGGAATAGCTTTGACTATAGTGCATGGAAAAACATAAACATATGAACCATCAAAACAAGTAAAGTTCTTGTCTGATAAACTAAATGGCAGAACAAAACGGACATCAAGAAGAAGAGATCAGCAAAAGTCTAACCTCCATAAGGAGCAGGCACAGGTTGCGGAGCCTGAGGGGCAGTTCTGGCAGATGTCACATCATCCCGAGGCATAGATGTCACAGTTAGCTTCACAGAGGTCCTGACCGTTCTATTCCTCAAAGAGTAACGCCTATTCTGGAACCAGTTCCACACCTGAAATAGAAAGCAACAACGATTCACGATTTGCTATATATACGAGGAAAAAGTTGCATTTGACGATGTGGGGTAAAAATTATACAAAAGTATGCTTCATCGCATGGCGGAGAGGGAGACTACACTACCTGCTTCTCCTGTACGGTGATCTTTCCAGCTCTCTCTGTCGATTTACTGCAACAAAGTAACAATTAGCTCTAGGAGTTACTATGACAAAATTACAACCATGAGTATATAAAGTAGAGGGCATACGAGAATTTATCTGCAAGTCCTTCGATGATTTCTTTAGCTGGCAGCTGATTTTTGTGCTCTTGCAGAATAGCATCCATTTGTGCCACCTGTATGAAGAACAAAATTACCGATTATACCCTATTTAACCTTCCAAGGGCGCAGATAAAAGGCTTCACACAATGTGTTTGCACCTTGCAACAGTGAAAAAGGAAAAAAGAGGAGGGCAGAGAAACATGTTTTTCCAGCATAAATAATGAAAAAAAATTCTTGAATCAATCATAATAAATAGAACATATGAAGTCCAGTTTAATCTCAATGAACATGAACCCTGCTTCTTTGGATAAAGCAATAAAAAACTTTTTGCTTTTTGTATAGCTGTAAATCCATCCATGCATCCATCTACCCACAACTTTGCTATGGACAATTTTCCAAGTTATATACGTACTCAATGGCTCCACTTCTCTATATGGCACGAAGCCTGGTTGCCATCTGGTAACCTTTTCTCAGCATGAGCAGTATTCCCCATACAACAAGCGCACCATTGCTATAGCTTCAAATTCGGCAAGCAACAAATTCCCTCTTACAATAGGCGAGTCAGGAAGAAGGAATATTATATAAAGCCTAACCCTGTAGAATGAGAGACTAATTCTGTATTGGCCATATATTCTCATTGGAAAGAAAACATGAGCTTCACCTTAAACCAATTGGATAGAGGGAACACTCGTTTATTCTTATTACTCTAAATCCTTTGTATCTTCTATGTTGGTCTCTCACAGTGTAATCCCCACTTCGTCACTAATTAACTCAGGAAGTAATATCTCCTTCATAATCATATACTCCCTCCCAAAAATTGTTGCAACATTTTGACTTGACACGCGTGCAATGACGATCAAACTTAATTTTTTGTAAATTTATTGTGAAATATCAATGGTTGTATAATTTATGTACTTCAATCTAATATAAGTTGCGGACGATTAAACGTGATTTGATACGAAAACAAAACTTGTATTCAACTATTCATGCGTATAGAATAATACAAAATACGTAAGTGTTGCAAGAATTATGGGACGGGGTTAATAGAACCAACCAATGCCCATCTCTCAGCATATCCCTTCCAGTTCTACACCATCAAGAATCGACAGACCATGGTGACATCTTATCACTTTGTCACTCTTTTTTAGTACAGTGTAATGTGTATATGGTGACTTTGTTTAACCACCTGTCTAGTGTCGATTGCCGACGTATCTAAGAGTCACTAGACCATCACTTGTTAGTTGTTCAAAGTCACACCTTCCGTTTATTCTCTAACCAATGCCCGTCAATCAGTATCCTTCCAGTTCTTTAAATTTACAAATTAAAACTATCGAATTCTCTAACCACACTGTGCACCCAAACCGTTCATCGACAAGTGGTTTCTCAACAAAAAATTAATCTAGTTTATCACCTTACATTCATTCGGATAGAAATTAGGGTTTCCTCTTATTACTCGGGGGCAATACAAAGCTCTTAGACATCACAGAATTCAACAACAAATCCAAAACAAGATTCGATTTCTTTTTCTTATTAAAACGCTGAAAATCAAATGGATAGAGAGATTACCTCTGTTTGAGTGAACCGAAACGCAGGTGCGCCATTGCTCGGCGGCCGACCCATCGATGTTGAAGTGAGTAAAAATTGGTTCGATAAATTTCAATGTAGGAGAAGATGATCGATGAAAAAGAACACAGTACAACAGCTTCGAATCAACCTTTTCCCCTGTTCTTTTTTTTTTTTTTTTTTTTTTTTGGGCTTTTAGGGGGAGTTTGTGAGTTGATTGTTGAGAAAGTGGTCGTCCCCTCGCGGGGTTGCAAGTTGTAAAATGAGGGAAGTAAGGGGAGAGATTGTGGGGGGATTACTCAAAAAATGTGTATTTGTAAGTTTATTCGGCGGAGGAAGGTGAAAAATTAGGAAAGAAAGTTGTGTTGATTTTTTTTTTCCCATTTCATTTATTAAATTGAGGGGTTTAAGAGGATATGTGAAATAAAATGGAAAAAAAATCATAAAACTATTTACATTCTTATAACAAAGATAAAAAGTAATTTAATGAATTTATTTTCCATTTTTTAAAACTCACAAACAAAAATAAATAAAATTATCCTAACTTTATTTTTTTAACTTACAAAAAAATATCATATAAAATCACAAACAAACAAATATCATAATTTTCTTCCCTTTATTTTATCTCATTTCACTTCATCTTTTCTTCTATTAAAACTCACAAACAATGCTAACTTGGCATAGATGTGTAGAATATGATTGCATTGTTTTTATGAACAAGATATATGGATGCATTGTTGTTTCAACCAATTATCTAAAACTACAAAAATCCAACACATATTCCAAAAAACAATCCAAAAATTACAATTTCATTTCATCTCTCTGAACACCTCTCCCCTCTCATCAGTTCCCTAAAAAACAAACCAAAATCACAAAAATCACCAGATCTCATCTCTGCACACCTCTTCTCTCTCATAGTCGATCATCCCCCATCCGATTTCGATTTCACTCTCATCATCTAATCTCAATCCAATGATCTCAATTCATTTCCCCTATCCCAAACCCCCTAATTCTCAATCAATCGATCGCAACGATGAATTGAGATGAGAATAAACTGATCAAATGATCGAGCACACCGTATTTACAATGCAACAATTGCGTTTTTCAAGGGACTACTTATAAATCTTACGAGAAGACACCGCAATAGAAGCATATGAAGCATTTCTCATTGAACACAACATTCACATAACATCGTACAGTATCAGTTATACAGAATTACAAACAATAGAAGTCGGCGCATCACATACACGAATAACAGTCAAATCCCAGAAAGGATCTGTGGGCAACGAGCAAGATCTCATGAAGCTGCAACCATCTAGCTACAACTTCGCCTGGGATGATACCAATGATATATACAAGCACGGGTGAACTTACCATTAAAGTTTTTAACAACATTAGATGTAACCGGTTCTATCATACTTACACTGCCATTGTAATCTGAGTTCTGATTCCTTGCAGGAGACTTCGCTGCCATGAACCACATTATGCCCTCGCTGCTCACGTCATTACAGAGAGTCAAGTTCTTAGGGCCTCGTCTTCCTCCTCCTCCAGGGTATTGACGCGTTCACACTCGTCTATCCACTCGCTGTATCTGCAGAAACAAAAATCGGCATTTAATTAAGGCTTCAAGACTTCTAGCTCCAAACAAAAGGTACAAAGAAGCAGTATTGGATAACTTAAAAGTAGCATGATGTAAGGATATTTTCTTACATGTCAATGGGTTCCGTTAAAGCTGCAAATTTAGGTTAGGAAAAGATCATTAGTGTGCATAGGAGAAAAAACAAGAAAATTAATCTGACAGTTGATCTAAGAACAATGAATTATCATATGGTGAAGAGGACCAAATCATGGAGGCTTTGAACGAATACAATGCCTGTTTCATATCTTCCTACCAATTAAACCAAGGGTGTCTGGACGAGGAATCAAATTAATCCTTGATCTGTAAAGTTCAATCGTTTATCCTCCCACCGTCAAACGAAAAGGTCGAGGTAAACACAGACGAGTTCGACTCTCCTATTTCTCACATATATGATTCTGTCAAAAACACATTCCATAGAGGCAAAGATCTATTACTGTTGGCAATTCGACTTTCAGTGAGTTTGTTTGATCTACCTCTCTCGAAATTTTATCATATTTCTAATATGAAGTATGAATGCTCCTTTTTTTACGACCAAAAAAACTCCCAAGTTGAAATCTTTCTGGCCACAACTGTGAACCTTTTCATGGGTTTTCAGTTAAGAAAATCTTAGTCTATATCCGAGCTAAAGTCCATTAAAAGCTATGAGTTGAACAAGGAAAGAACATACCATTGACAGTGGTACTAAAATTCTCCTGGCAGATACGGCAAACAGCTTCACCAATCAAGTCCTTCATGTCACTGTTCAATCAAACGTCAAATTAATTCGCAAACCAAAAAAAGCAAACAAAGCTCAACAACTATAGAACAAGCATATCAACATTTCACACAAAGCATGCATGCAACAAATCCAGCTAATGCATAAACAGCAGCAGCATACAAAGTCCAAAAGTGGAAGGTAGACACTTAGATCGAGTTCTGCTATAAAAAGAAGGTAAGCCACTTATAACACGCTAAACATCCAATTCACGGACATTTTAACAGAAGAAGCAAGAATGGAAATTTCCACTTACATTCGGCACTCTACACTGCTACCATGATTGCAGAAGGGACAGGTGAACACAGTTTCGAGCTTGCCCAACCTCTTCCTTGGCGGAGGCTTAGCCTTCGACTTCCTTTTCCCCATTCTCTTCTGATCTCACACTTTTCTGCTCAGTGCACAGCAAGTATCCACAAATATCAGTTTCATAAGACCAAAGCACTAGGAAAACACACGCAAATCATCATTGATAAACATCAACACATAGCAACCAACAAGCAACAGCTTCTGCATTGTCCAAGAAACAAAACAAACTAATACTCTACCTAAACAAAGTGCCAGTTCTGAACCTGGTTGATTGAGATCGATGACTCGTTATTAAGCGATTCCTTGTGATGCCCCAAGGTCGAATAGAGTTGGACTTTAAACTTACAACATCCATTAGTAATTTCTATTCGACACTGATAAGAGGCTTCTACCACTAAGAGGCATATTCCCGCGAGACAAATTTACGATCAGCTGAACAATTAGTTTATCAAGACGGTCACATTATCCATGCCTGAAGTTCTCTTACTCCTCCAATTCCCCCCCAAAACCCAAGTAAACCCTAGGTTTCTAGACCACAAATCCAACTCCAAATCAAATCAGCCACATGCTACTAATCAACACCATGAATTGCCAACATCAAAAATTGATAACAAAAACCCTAAACGAAAAGGAAACCAAACCCTAGAAATCAAAATAAATGAAGACGAAAACGCAATCAAAGACGGACGATGAAAACTATAAAGATAATTCGATTGATTGATTGAAAAGGAAATCAGGAGATTCAAAGAGAGGAAATTTACCTTGATGATGAAGAGCAGCAAACGACTGAGAAAAAATTCTCAAGCAAAGACAATAATCCAGGAAGAGGGTGAGAGCCAGAGATATGCACGTGACATTAAAATATCTGCCGATGAGCATGGGACCAGCGAGAATCCGTAAATTGATAGGATTCGAGAAGGACATGATCTGTAAACTTATCTACTTCACTTGTCATACATATAGTCTATTTTCGACGTCCAGGGTTACACGACATGGAAAAATAATTGAGAATAAAAAATAGTGAATTGATGACATTATCTTAAATCTCTCTTAATGTTGTTTTATGTAACGTTTCAAAATCGGCATCTTCGAGATGTGACGTTATGTCGTCATACATCTAATCCACGGATCTAATTCGTGACAAAGTCAAATAACCCAAACTTTCATATCATTAACATTATACATCCGGATGATGTTATGCAAAATCAAGTTACATTGCAACAAATACATTATCCAACTAATCCAGTTATTTCATGTTACATTTATTACATATTGAACAGTGAATTGATTAACTGCATGCATAGAATCTCACTATAAAATCTCACTATAAAGTTTCGATATCATCCTGTGATAGATTTACAAATAAAACACATAACCGATGAGTTAAAAACTCAACAACCAAAAGTATATGTAATCTTTTACTATTTATTAGCTTTATCTTTACGTCATCTAATCCAAAAGATATACAGTAGGAATTTAGTACAGAGATATCGTTCGATCATTAGTTGTTTCCTCCACTGATTTTACTGAATCTCTTCCTTCACGATTTATCAATCTATTTATTTTATAACATCAAAGAAGAGACCCTTTTTTCCTCCACGGAATCTCTTCCTGATTTCTTCAATTGCTCCAATGGCTGGCTTGTTTCCATACTGGCGCTATGTCACTGGAGCGCATCAGCAATGCCGTCCTCATAATGGGATGATCATGCTTCTACCGGCCAACAAACTCCTTCTATTTAGACTTCAGGATCAACCAAGTCGAGCTCTACCGCCACCCAAGACTGGAAGGAGACAGCATAGGCAGACGAGCCCTCGACACATTCGACATGGTCAAAAAGATAGCGGGCACTGAAATAGTGCTTATTCCACGTGACGGGATATGTTAACTGAATGCCTCGAAAGCTATAGGCATGTT
The DNA here is from genome assembly GCA_001925005.1 of Drosera capensis. NCBI lineage: Eukaryota > Viridiplantae > Streptophyta > Magnoliopsida > Caryophyllales > Droseraceae > Drosera > Drosera capensis. Next base: position 18,272 of record LIEC01006198.1, read on the forward strand.
GCTCGAAGATTTTGGTTTCTGTTTATGCACCAGAGAATCAATACTGGCCTCTTTGATGAGTTTTGGACTATCAATAACGTTGGCTGCAGAGATCATGATGAGCGAGGTGTCGCATTGGGCATTGATATAGATCTCTTCGTGAGTCAGAGATCAGAAGGGTTTGAGTTGATCAGTGTCCCGGTTGCAAGAAGTGATTCGGAGAAGATATTGGAGAGGTCGAATAATGGCTGTGCTATTTGCTTGGAGGAATTCGCAAATGAGGAACGGTTTCAGGAACTACAATGTTTACATCTATTTCACCAGGGCTGTATTTATGAGTGGTTGCGTAAGAACAATACTTGTCCGCTTTGCCGGTTTGTTCTTGTCCGCTTTACCGGTTGGAGATTACCAACACCGATGTACGTTGTTATTCATGGCATACTTCAACAGCAGAAACGACCACAAACAGCTCTTGCCTGCCAACAGATACGGCGCCAAAGCAATCCTTGTTCCCGTTGTATGGCGCCCAAGCAATCCTTGTTCCCCTTGTATGGCATCCGCTACGCGTTCTCGCTATGGACAAAAATGTACCAGTTCTTGACTCCATCATTGTACAAGTAAACAGATCATTGATCCTGTACTAGATGGGTCAAATTAGCCAGCAACTTCTCATTCATACATACCCCTTGGATGTTTTTTGCTAATTGAACAGATTTTCTTTGTCCATAGGATACTGTGGGATTTCATTTTCCTGGTTTAACTATAAGGAGTTGATTAATTTACTCCTACCAGTTTTGCTAATTGAATCAATAGGAACTTTCACCAAACGAAAACAATATATCTATTAGGAGTCGATCAACAAGGGCTTTGTTCTCCCTCACTCGATTCTTCTCTGCCCAGATCATCCATGGCGGAGCAGCTGCTGCCTGTGCTGCATCATATACAATTCCTATCAGATCCCATGTTCTTATACTCATACAGTATCACCCTGCAACCTGAAATCACCGAGCCACCCAACACCTAGCTCCTCAACTTCATCCTGGCTACGGTGAACTCTACTCCCTCTACCTACAAGAGGATGGAATCATGAAACCCGATGGATTTTTTACAGCGATCCGCAAAGGTTATTGTCATTCCGCGTTGAGACAACAGATTCCTGTGCCAGTTTCCCATGATGCTTTTGCAGGTTAAGTTGACGTTATCGTAAAGAGGGGGCAATTTGAGTGTACTAGAACATGACACTTTTGCCACTTTGTTATCAGAAGCATGAGCATTAAGTTTAAACACTGAAAAACGACAATTGCCCATGATGTTAACTGGTGATAATTTGATCGAAGCAAAGCATTACAAGAATATAGCAGCCTGAAACAATACAGTGAACGTCTCCAGAACATCGCGCGTCACAAGTATCGAGTGAGCTCGATGACATATTTCCCTTTCTTTGTAGATCTAATCTCACCTATCTGTGCAAAATACGCAAGGATTAGTATACAGCTAGTCATCTATCACTACAACATAGAAGATTAGCCAAAACATTGCTATCATTCTTCTAATGATAAATCCGCAAATCGGAACTTGACCACAGAGAAGTTAATGACCCTTTACATAGTTAAGCAAGAGTTTGTCATGCTAATAAAAGAGCTAGACAAACTAAGAGCTAGGCATAGCTCAGTTCGCTTTCATTAAAGCCTTGCAGGAACAGGTATCCATAAGAAAAAAAAGGGCTTTGTAGCTCTTTCAACCAAATAGGGTTTACTCGCGACAGCCAGTTATCCATGAGAGTGAATACACACCTTTAGTCTCCCTTTTCCATCCACAGAGATTATGTCTCCAGTTTTCACAATGGTTCCATTCTTTGTAATGGTGTTCCAGTTAACCCGCACATCTCCTTTGCTGCAAGACAGGAAAAACAATTGCTGGGAAAATTAACCTAGGTTAACATCAGCTCCCTCCATGCTTTATTCAGATGATGAAAAAAAAGCATACAACCATACAAGGCGATGCAACTACTTCAAATAAGGTATAATTTTCATCTAACCTTCATATCACTCGAAAGGAAAAAGGCTAACTTGGCTATAAGATGAAAATCCTGGATTTACCTGACCAATTGGGATAAATACGACCGTGATGTTCTATAGCCTGCACTAGCCACAGCATCAACTCTTAGTGATTCTTCCACAGTAGTGAATGTCTTGGTCCTAAATGGAGCAAAAATTGAACAAGTCATGGTTCTAGAATAACAATGCCATGGATTTATCCACCAAAAAAAATAAAATGACATGGAATGGAACTAGAAAAAAAGCCTACAGACTTCAGGTCAGATGATACAACCTTGGCGGTTCATATTTAATTGCTTCCAATGGTATTTGTTCACAGGAGACTGGAACATTTCCGACCTGTCAGAAGAAAACCAGTTTCATACAGAAATATCCTGCTTTATTAGCATCCATTGTCACCATGCATGTGGGTCAAATAGTAATCAGATCATTATAAACAAAACACAGGAGAAAAATAGGATAGTCACTTAGACCAATTTGCTGAATAAGCTCATAAGAGGCGCCATTACTAAAGAAACGGGGACAAGGTGACACGTTGACATATCTTAGGTGCAGGACTAAGCATTTTTCTACCTTGTCTAGAGTCGAAACGACAAAATGAAGGAGTTCAGGGACAATAATCACTTGAGCCCCATTTTCTCCCTGCAAAATGAGAATTATTACTTAAACATATGTGAAAGCCATCCAAGTTGCAGAAAACAAAACGTGGACTTGTGAGAACTAGACTGTTTGCTCTTTATTTTGTAGATATCTAAGATAACTACAGTTGCTACTATAAGAAGATCATTAATGATGCAAGAGAAGGATACGGTATGATGAGACAAAAGGACGATACAAGAAGGATAAAGATATTAACCTCAAACCAGAAAAAAACTAACCTGAACGATAACATCGCCAACCTTCTCTCTTTTGATTCCCGTCCCAAGAACAGAGCCAAGGAAGGCGCCGTGAGAACAAGATGAAGATTTAAAGTTTCCTGTGATACTGGAGAGAGTAAACATTCAAACTATACAACTCTACACGTATACTTAGCTATAACTGCCAAGCATGGTAGAAACTCTGATAATGGATTAAGCTACAAAACACACCTAAATGCCGCAATGCCATCATCAGCATTTACTACAGCATCTGGATGTGCAATTGAAATCAGGCAGCGCTCCGCCTGCAAGATACAAAGTGATAAAATATAATATCACGAACAAAACCTCCTACTCAGAGTAAGTGTGTTGTCTCGTAGACAAGAATGGCTAGGATAGGCACAGGGAAAGCGGATTTTAGTTCTGATTAGTGCATTTTGAAGGTATTCCCTGTCGATATCTTATCCAGATAGCTTTTTACCTGTGGATATCCTCCATGAGCAACTACTTTGACATCAGCAAGTTTCCCCAGGGCTGCCAAAGAGTCCCTGAGTACTGGTGGGGTGAGAAAATTTGTATAAATGACTTCTCTCCACATTGATGCCCGTTCCGCCTAGAATTATGGCAGAAGACCTTAGATATTTCTTATAGATACCAAAGAGGCAAAGACGACACAACACTAAGGGATCTTCAAGCATTGAAATCTAAGTACCAGTCTGAGTATATTCTTGACTTCTTGGGTATTAGCATCTCTAATCCCAATAATCAAACCCTCAACGTCGCTATCACTAGCTCGACCAAGATGACAAATCCAAGCATCTTGTCCTGCGCAGATGATGAAAAAATGTTAAAGAGAATAAGTGTGGGTATCACAATGCAATAGTAGCAGTGTTCTGGTTGTTCTTTATCTGCATCAGACAGTACATTTTTACCAGCTGAAAAACCAGACATGGAATTTTAAATTTTCTGTACCAGTTTCTCTAAAAGCGCAACAGTTCAAACCGTCTGTGGGCAAAAATTTCGCATAATAAGCCTAATTTACTACTTGATTGCAGAAGCTATGCAATTCCTCCAAAAAATGTTGAACAGGTGGTGCAGCAAAATCTATGCAAATTACAAGCAATGTGTTTAGGAGCAAATGGCACAATAACTGGAAGGATAGTCTAAATATTACCTAGGGAACACTTACACTGGAAACTAATCCAAGACAGACATACTGAGCTATGATTTCCTATCATGACAGCTAACAATGAAAAAACAGAAGCAACAAAGGCTGGTCAGAAACCCACGTCACTAAGAAAAGGTTTTCAGATTGAGGATTCATATTTCTACCACGGAGTAAAGAGAACAACTTTTGAGCTGGCATTGACTTGCACCATATATAGCCGCACTTTAGTGAAAATATTAACACTCTCATTATACCTGGAGATAAGAAGTGCAACAAGCCTGGGCTACATCACTAGAAGAACACTTCTACTCCGTCATAAACTTACTACCTCTGTTTTTACAGTATACAACAGAAAAACGTGATTGTACTAATAGTTAAATCTGCTCCGAGAAATAGCACTTCCAAACGAATCTTAATTATCTCACACATTCCACTGTATGCACACAAACATACCTACAAGGGAAACCTCACCTGGCCTGTAATGGCATTACGACCAAGCTCTCCAACTTAAATGTTCAACTGAACCACAATGTGAATGGTGCAATCATCCCCTAAGTCAAATCATTCTCCACTTTGGGCTTGCCAACATCAGGCAGTGTGATTACAAAATCACAGACATATGACACTTCCATTTCTCATTAACACACAAGTGGGATAATCCAATACTTGAATGTAAATGTAATCGCACTCTCAAACTGACCACATAACAATTACACCACAATACACATCCTAAACCCTAAACCAAACCAAACCCTAAACCAAACCAAACCCTAAACCCACACCTAAACCCTAAACCCACACCTAAAAACACAACCACTCCAAATTCTCCACACACAACAAGCACCCACCAAAAAAATCCCAAGCCCATTTCAATTCACCTCAAAGGGTACTCGAAAGACACAAAAAGGTTCGATTCTGCGCGACGAAATTACCGGAAGAACTCAGCGGCGATTTAAGTGGAAGAAAACGATGCGTTTTGGGGATGATTCGAACGCCGGGGAATCGACGGAGACTAAGTGCTGCAGTGAGAGGAGATGATTGTGTGAAGATTGTCGTCGTTGCACGAGCTGCGTTCATCGCGGATGCGAGATGCCTCTCTGACGTTTCGCAGGTCGGCAGAAATTGGTTTGGATTGTGTTTTATAAACTTTTATCTGAAGTTGCTGTATAATGAAAGAGTCAACTTGGCAAATTTGATCGCATGGAGTTGTAATACATACGTGCGCCGGGTTGCAATTACTGCTGACCACAGTAAAATTATAGATTTCATTTTTTATATTATAATTAAAAAAATTTATATTATACATGAATATATGCAAATCAAATTTGACATATTTTATAATTAAAATTTAATAATATATTTCAGACTTCAAATACTCGGAACACCGTCGAGTCTCCATGGCGAATGAATATGCCATAGAGTCCGAGCTCATTCTTGTCGACATGCTTTATCTCGGCAAACAGATAGTCCTCCGTACGCTTAAATGGATGGTTGCGCATTGCCGAGTGATATCCGTAAGGAAGACTAGCATCCGTCGGCGTCCCATCGAACGACAACGTTCTAGTGGAACAACAAATGCTTTCCTAAGAATTTTTGTAAAACACACAAACAGCAAATTAGACTTGCAATTCGAGTTATGTTATTAACATTATGAGATTTATTAACATTAAGATGTTACATTAGCAGAGTCCCCTGTTTCTAAGGTGACAAGTCTCTGCCGAGCCAGCGATATCTTCATATTCAAGAAAATTTATTCAAGAACCATGTAAATCATGTCCACCTTCGGTTGTACCTTGTACTTGCTCTTGATGGTCGTTACCATCATCATTCTGCAACTCGAAGATCACTCGTTCGAAAAAAGCCCATCACGAAATACCATCATAATCAACAAATTAGCAACATAACCGCATATGCCCATTTACGGTATCAACCTCAAACGAAAAACAAAATGCCGAATTCATCATCATCATAATGGTGAATGCAAAAGGAGAACCATTTTTTTTTCCTTCACATTTTGTAGGAATTTTTTTCCTCTGCTCATCTAAAATGTAGATCTGTGCCAAACAAGGAAAGGGAAAAAGAGATCAAATTGATCTCTTTCTATATGCCTCTCCAACGAGTTAAGCCTCCAACTTTCATATGATTTTCCGATGGTTTCATCTCCTGTTCTTCAGGAAATATTATACCATTCATAATACTCGAACGCATGCAGGATAGATTAATTGGAAGACTTGGCGATTCAAATATTAGTTTCAGTCGATATATATCGATGCAATAGCATTAATATCAAAAAGATATTACAAATGGAGCGAATCTATTGCGAACATTGTTAGTTTCTTCTAACCTTCAATAACCATCATGGTAAGCTCAGGGATTTTAAAGCTTATTTCCTCTTATAGCTACTAAGGTATGCAACTTGAGATCAGAGTATGAGCTCAGAATCAAACGAACCATTTCTTTTCACAGCCCGAGATAATCGAGATTGCCATTTGTGAACTCTAACACCATTTGTACTGTGTAGTGTGTACATAAACAACAACAACAACAACTAGTATAAGCGCCATGAGGTATGAACACCAGAATACTAACTTCCTGTCTTTTCCTATCTGCTATAGTTGAGGTCAAACCTTCAGGTCTCGACACCATTATCGGTTGCCAGCAAAACGATGGATAGCATCAGCTCCAACAAACTGCACAAAGGGCTTATCTTGACCTTCCCTTGGGAGGTACCATTGCCGGGGTCAGCTTGTGGAATGATGCGTGCAATATCATGGCTGGACCAAAATATCAGCTCACAATTAACACTGAGTCACTGAGATGCTTAAATTACACATTGTTGATTGGGGATAACAGGAAAAAAAAATACAAAAAAAAGAAAAAAAAAATACCTGCATAACTGATGACGACAGTGAAGAAGAGAGCCATCTGAACATTAGAGAACAGAAGAACGATCGCGGCCACTGCAAAAGTTACTGGAAAGCTAGTAACAGTTCCTTGTCAACGTAAAATTCGATGCCATAGTCAAATTCATCATATGAAGAAATCAGAGCACACAAGTGGTTTAGACATGTTAACATAGCTAAAGGCCTCAAGCAGAACAAAGCAGCAGAAGACATGAACCGGCACCTCGACATGCTACATATACTAGAGGAGAAGCATTCCAATCAACCACACCATCTGAGCTTTGCAGACTATCATAAACCAGGTTTGCTCTATAAATGGACAAAATTTAAGACGACAGTTTCTTTCAGGAGTCTTGCAGTAATGCCACTAAAATGACACTATCAACATTATTTACAATAGCGTACATGGGTTGCTATATCAATGCATGAAAGAGTTTGGTTGGAGAAAATGCAAGAACAGCTCACCACATTGCAGTATGCGAGTCAGAACTTCTTGCATCACAGGGTATCGTTCAAACAACCATCTTTCATTACAAAACCGGAACATATCCCAGAGTGCTAAGCACGATAGTAATCCAAGAAGAGCAAGGGGCATCTGGTACCTGATATCCATTAAAACAAACCCTAATCATTAACAGAGAGAAACTTATCACAAACAGAATCGATGTGCCATGGGATACATACCAAGATAAATAAGAGATGCTATTATCAGGAGCACACACGATTTCTCAAACAAAAAATATTTAGATGGCTAGATTTTGGTTTATTTCAGGACACTTATTCATGGATATAACAAGTTGTTGATCCATGTAGCCAGTAGAAACATTTGGAATAAGGACTTTCGGGAGGATGACAATGAATCAATGATGACAAAATCATGAGGTGCACAGTTATTCACTTAACAAATTTCTGGTACAATCCTGAGTACTATTGCCATGATGAAAGTTCAATAAGCCAACTGTGCTATTCTACACGGCTCTTCATAGCCACAATTTTAATTTTCTAGGGTACTCCACATAGCAAAGCCAGGAATGCGCAACGTCTTTCACCCGCATTCCATATAATAGTAGAAAGTAAGTTCAGCAACATCATTCACGATCATTCTACAGGGTACTCAACCTTTATACAGCATCCTGAAAACTATGACAAATGGTTTGAATCTCAAGAAACACGAGAAGCAAATACTGAGCTCACTTTCTATCCCAAACCTAGCATACCACAGATTGATACCAAGTCAACATACCATGTCCTGGAACTGAATCTCCCCAACCCAACCCCCTCGTGTTTCAGCTCACAAGTACATCAAACTCAAGAAGACACAGAGTACAACCTTTTCACAAACACCTTCATCAATACCCATCCACAGTATCTAAACTACACCACAGACAGCCTGAATCGTCAATGTAAAACGCCCTCAGCAACGTATACCCCGCCCCATTCCCTAAACTAGGACTTAACCCAACACTTCCACACCAAAATCAACACAAACTAATTCATCTCAATCTCCAAAACAACCCATACCAAAATCCAATTTCATCAGCAATGCCGATTCAAACAACCAACCAACCATATCAAAACCAACAAACCCAAAACCCTCACCCACATACAATGTACAAGCGAAGCACAACACAAACAGCATCGCGTAATTCCTCGCGAACCGCTTCACATTCTCATGAACCCTAAGCCTCCCCTGCTCAGGATTCGCCGGAAACGAATAGCACCCCATCGACCCAACAAACCCTTTTGTCCAAGACGGAGTCTTTCCACCGAAATCCCCCGATTCGAGCTTCGCAAACGGGTTGATGGTGAACAGGGACAAAAGGGTAATGATTGATGAGATCATCGACATGGTGAATACATAGAAGATTCCTGTGAGTGTAGTTGTAGTTGTGGGGTTTGTTGTGAGTGGAGTGGTGGTGGTGGTGGAGTGGTGGAGTTGAGTGGTGCGGTGGTCGAGGAGTTCGAGGTAGTTGTTGTCTCGGAGCCATGATTCGAAGGCTTGGTCGTTGATGCTCAGGGATAATGGGTTTGAGGAGAACGCCATGTTTGATATCGGTGGAGAAGGAAATGAACTGATGATGATGGTATGATGCGGTGTGGTTTCACTACCTACGGCAATTGGTTTCACAATCCTTCCCAAATAGTCCTGTCCGATGAGATACTACCACATCTGTGCTAATAAACTACGATAAGTTGAAAATGAATTTTTATGACTAGTTTGGTAGAGAGAAAATGACGACCAACAAAATTTTCTCTTTTTTATGAGTTGATATGTTTAAAAATTGATAATAAGTGACTGAGTCGTTAACATCCTAAAATTGGGGTTTTACATCATCTTCTGGCTAAATGAAAATATTGAGATTAAATTATTCTACATTAGGAGTTGAACGTTCTTTTTCAAGTTTAATCCTGGTTCGTCTAGTGAAACTTTACCTGAAATAGCACAATCATGAACCGCCGATATATCACCAAACTCCAATATGCCTATAGAAGTCATAAAAAGATTTACAAAGGCATGTTAGGGTGATGAGTTCATTATCGAAACAAATACAATGTCGTAAACATTGACTACAGGATATTTCTGCAGCTCCGGCAACTGGGTTACATGAAAACAAACAATGTGCAGAAGTCGGTGTTTTCTGCATACAAGAATAACATGAACAGGCTCAAAGGAATAAATACTTCGGGCTCATCCATACGATGCAGGAGATCTGCACTCGAATACAAAACATGAACCTTTCTGGTACCCAGCAACCCTCCCTGCAACTCCATTCATCCACAGTTGGATAAAATGCCTCTGTGCGCCGCAGGTAGAGATCGCATTGAACTCATCGTTTCAGTTTTCTTCTGGCCAAAGCGGGGGCATTCTTGGGGATGTATACCTTATAGTTCACCTGCAAAAGCGCAAAATGTATCAACTTGAGACCAATCAAGCAATGAATACAAGAAAACAAAGGCCTCTTGAAGACAGGAAGAAGCACGACTAGCAGTTAAAGAAACAAAAAATATTCCCTATAAGAATAATCAGCAGTTCGGTTCATCGATCTGAATAGATGTCTTTTTTATTCATAAAAAATAAAGATTGAGTTCGTTGATTTTTTTTACTACATGAAATTTGGTATCCTGTTAGAAATGAGTTGCTGAAAGTTTAAGGGAAATATTTGCCACCAAGGCACTTAAACTCACCTGTACTAACTCACCACCTCGCATTACAGACATCGTCTTTTGCTGAAACTGTGAGCTCCCATCCCCTTCCTTCTGCTCATCCTTGGCGGTTTGCTTCTGCTCATCGTTAGCGGTTTGCACCGCACCATTCTGATTCTCATCAGGGGCCTCAGCGGAGGAAGATCCTTCTGCAACTACTAATTTAGAACCTTGGGACACAGAATGAGTGCTCTTACAAGCATCACTGAGTGCCCTACTGAATGAGTTTGGTACCCTCTGGTGTGAAGAATCTGACGCTTCTTTGAGGGTCCTATTCGGTTCAGAGGGTTCTTGGTTTGATGTTGGTGTAAGTAAATTCCTTCGATCTTTAGCATTATCATGAATAGTATTGCCCTCTGAAAGGTTAGTTGTAGCGGGTCTTTTGCTGGAGAGATGGATCATCCTGTTTGGACGACGCTCGTCAAAGTCTTTCCTACTCGACGGACGAGTATTATCAGGAAGCGGCTCATGGGTCGACACCTTCCTAATGGGGATCTGAGATGAATGTAGTTTTACAGCCCCAAACTCAGTGCCTTTGTTGGGCTTAGCATCAACACCTGCATCTGTTTTATGTGTGGAAACATCAAAAAATTTCTCCATGGTCATCGAGCAAACATTTTCTGAAAGGGATACTGAAGTAGCAAAAGCATTATCCGTTTCTTTATCAGGTCTATCAAGAACCAATTCTTTATTCAACCTGGGTAACTCCTTTGCTTTGGCATCAAGATTTTCTTTCTCATCACGATGTATCTTTGCCCTATCACGAAACTTCTTCAGATTTTCCAATGCTTTTTGCCGGAGAATTGCCTCCAGATCATCCACCTTCGGACCCGCATCATTACTTGTGTGAGTATCATCCATGTTTTCCTTCAATAGATCACTGGCATCGCCCCCTCGAAAGCTAGAAGGAGCTTCATCCCCCAGTCCTCCACCTGGTAAGCCACTTACGGGTGAAGTAGAATCATCAGATGCACCCTTTTCCTCTCTGGCATCCTCTATATTTATTAACTTATCGCTTTTAGAATGGACTGCTGCATCCTTTACACCAGCACCATCATTGCTGTCGTTACTTCGGCAAGATGGGTAGTCATCATTTTCATACACTATCTCATCTTTGATCTCATCCCTATCTTCGTCTCTATATCTTTCATCAGCAACAGTTACAACAGACTTTAATCTCTTTGGTTGATTCTCGAAGGTCTCTCTCTTCTCACTCTCGCCTCTCTCAATCTCGTTATCTATATGAGAACTAAGCGAAAAAATCCTTGATCTATAATTATTCTTGCTTTTCTCCCTACCCATGTCTTCATCTCGCTTCGGCTTATCAGGTCTCACCTTAGTCTTACTATTTCTTGCAGCATTATCATCCCTAGAACCACATGTAGAGCAACTGTGAGATGGGCTACTTACGGAATCAACACTCGGTTCCCTTCTCCTCTTCTTGTCATGCCGTTTTGACTCTCTCTTTGAGTCAGTATCCTTCCTTCTCTTTGATTTTCTCCTCCTCCTCGTATCCTTGCTGCTCTCACTACTAGATGGACTTCTTTCAGCCCTCCTTTTATGGGCTTTTGTGTCCCTGGTGGCAAGAGACCTGGCTCTTCTTTTAGTATGATGATAGTCATCCGAAATAGAATGTGGCGCGGATGAAATAGAAGTTGAATCATCATCAGAGTAACGCCTCTTCGATTTATCTTGATCACGTCTGCTTCTCTTCTTCCTTCTATCCTGCAAAAAAGATAACCAATAGCCAAATGTTACAAACAAGATGCAAAAAATATCGATAGTCATTAAACAGGACATATCATCAAAGGGGCAACACCATCATTTGGGCCTCAACTCTCAAGAACTCTATATATGGATGAACTATATCAATGGAAAATATGATCATGAATTAACACCAAAACAATGAACCACAACTGCAGAGGCTGGCAATCCTACATAGCAACGAAGGGAAATTATATCCATTGGACAGATTTGTCAAACAATCGGCCACATAATCTTGGTTATCTTGCAGCTAACTACCTCAAACACTTCAGAAGGTGACCTAGAGTTACCAAGTACGCTCTAGGGTATGCAATGTAGCATAAATTTTCTACGCTCTTCTTCACATACTGTTGTTTCCGGTGTCGAGATATCTGTTAACTGAGAATCAAATACTTCACAAGAACTCAAAAAACTATAATATCATCCCAGATGATCAAAGATGATTTCACCTCCCAATAAACACCCGTTCACCTCCCAATATTGCGATACTCGTTCAATTGCATTCGAGAAATTATACCAACCAAGCAATGATCTACTAGAAACTAGATTTTGACATTGAGCGAATTGGATGATTGCGAGAGAAGATACCTGGGATCGCTTCTTCTTCTTCCTCGACTTGAGCGCCGATGACGATGGAGACGATCTCTTCTTCGATGAATGCTTCCCACTTCCCATTCCTTCACCTGCAAATCCAACCGCTCCAACAAAAAAGGAAAAAAGAACAAGGAATTGAACAGAGAAAACTTAATCAAAGCAAAGGGGATCGCAGAATTCTAGTCAAAATCAAAAATTTTGGGGATTAAGATTTCGTAGAAATTGATTGGAAATCGAAATCGGAGCCTATTAGGGTCACAAAACTCTTGCTTGATTGTATGTTAGGGTTTCTATGAGCGCTCGTTGCGTGTGGGGCAGTTGGAGAAAAGAAAAGGGCTTTTGCATCCGAGGTTGGAAAAACAAATAAATAAACAATTAAAAAAAATAGACAAAATATGCCCCTTTTAAAACAAAAAAAAACATTAGACAAAATATCAAAAAAAAAAAAATACTCTTTTTATTTTAAATCTATACGAATCACATAATTTTTTATGTCGTCAATATAAATAAATAAATTTTTCAAAATATATATTAAATAATATAACAATATTATTAATTTCCAACAGAGTGACTAAAGAATAATCAATAATTTTTGTATATATTAATAAGGTATGATGTTCAACATTTACACCATTGAAAAAAATATCTTTAATAAAATACGATCAAATATGTTGATATTAATTTATGGCATAGTACTATTAACAATATAAGTTTTCTATTTCGTTTGAACTAATGCTTGGAGTTGAATTTTTATGAAATTTGCTAAAAGAAAATAGGTTACAAGTAAATTGTGACAATGTAAAAAAAAATATTGTATGTATTATAAAACAAAAAATATTAATTATATATATATATAATAAATAATTATTAAGAGGAAAAACTTATATTGTCACAATATAAGAGGAAAAAGAAGCGTTTAGGAGGATATCACAATATGTTTTCTGTAAATATGATGCTTATAAGTTTTTAATTGATGAATTAAAAAGGATTAGAAGGGAGTTGGATTGAACTTTTTTTAAAAAAATAAAACTAGTTTTGTTCAATGGATGGATTTGGAAGGATTGCCGATTGAGAATAATATAATTATCAAAATAAAAAAATATAATATTTATAATTTATAATTTTAATACACAATAAAATCAAATTATTTTTTTTTTCTTTCTTTCAACTCAGAAACAATGTCCGTATTGATGTCTTTTTCCTTCCCTTCTTTTTTCTCCCTTTTCATTCTGATAAAACTTAAATAATTTTTTTATTTTTATCCTTTCAATATATTGTTACAGTGATATTTTGTCGCTATAGAGATTCAGTTTGGATCATGTTGTTGTTAATGGGCAGGTTCTGCTGCTTCTTCTATTAACCGATATTATTAATGTCTTTTATAATATAGTAATATTTTACTAGTTTTAAAATAATATATTTATTTATTTTACCTAACATAATTCAGTTTTTTAAATATTTATACTTTAACCTAACAAAAATATTAATTTTAGATTATTTTAATTATATAAAATATATAGAGAATGAAACTTTGATTTCTGAAATATAAAAAAAATCGGATATATGAAATTATATAAAGATAAAAAAATCTATTACCTAATCTATTTTTTTTAATAGATTCTAAGAATAAAAACGAGTGCTCTTATGTTCCACCAGAGCAACATGAAAATCTGTGAGTAACACAACTGTCTGTCTTAATCTACCTGCGATTAAGGCAAGTTTAATCAAGTGTTCTACGAACTCGATGTATTCTATTCTGAATTCCCTCGAATCACTCTACCTAAATCCACACAGAATGCATCGACAAATCCGACAACTGACGACAATTTCGCGGCAAATCATCAACTTCAAATCCAACCCCAAATCACATCACCCTCATCAAACCCCCTTTCGCTTCAATTCCTCAATCCCATTCTACTCATCTCCACAAACCCACCAAAAACCCAATCTTTCTCAACAAACCACCCCAAATCATCCCCAATCACCCAAAATCACAGATACCCAATTGAATTCAGACGCATATAAAGTCCATACAGTCCTCAAACGATTCAATGATTGCCCAGATGAAGAGCTCGAGGAAGCCCTAGATGAGATTGGGATACAATTGAGCGAGGGTTTGGTTGTTGATGTGTTGAAACGACACCGGTCCGATTGGAGACCGGCGTTCCGGTTCTGGAATTGGGTGATCAAGGGTGAGAATTCAAGTGGGTATGTGCCCGGATCGCGGGTTTTCAACGAGGTGATCGATACAATGGGGAGGATGAGGAGGTTCGAGGAGGCACGGAAGGTGTTCGACGAAATGTCTGAGAGAGACGGGGCTCTGAATGAGCGGTCGTATGGGATCATGGTTCATCGGTATGCTGCGGGGCATAGGGTTGAGGATGCGACGGATGTGTTTTATAGGAGGAAGGAGTTGGGGATGGAGTTGGATTTGGTTGCGTTTCAAACGCTGTTGATAGCGTTGTGTCGGTATAAGCACGTTGAGACGGCGGAGTTCTTGTTCCATTCGAAGAAGGGTGCGTTCGTGTATGATATCAAGACGTGGAACATTATATTGAACGGGTGGAGCGTGTTGGGGAGTCTACGAGAGGTGAAGAGGTTTTGGAACGAGATCATACGGTCCAAGATAAAACTCGATAGGTACACCTATGGGATCTTCATAAACGCGTTGGCCAAGGCCGGGAAGATCAGCAAGGCGGTTGAGTTGTTTCGTGCAATGTGGGAGAAGGGTTGCACTCCTGATGTACCTATCTGTAACGCCGTGATTGATGGTTTGTGCTTCAAGAAAAGGATACCGGAAGCTCTTGCCATCTTTAAGGAGATGAATGATAAGGATTGCCAACTGGATGTCGCAACGTACAACACCTTCATCAAGCATCTGTGCAAGATCGATAGAATGGAGAAGGTGTACGAGCTTTTGGACGAAATGGAGCAAAAGAAAGGTCATTGCTCGCCTAATAACCGAACTTATGGATTCCTGTTAAAGTCGTCCAAGAATCCCAAGGAAGTCTCAGGGCTGTTAGAGAGAATGGAGCGAAACGAATGCAAGATGACGGATGATTTGTATAACTTGATGTTGAGAGGGTATATGAAATGGGGTTGCGAAGAGGAAGTGCAGTCGGTTTGGTCTCGGATGGAAAGAGACGGTATAGGACCTGATCAGAGGTCGTATACCGTCATGGTTCATGGACTTCATGAGCAGGGAAGGCTAGAAGAAGCTTTGAAGTATTACGGAGAGATGGTTTCCAATGGCTTTGCGCCCGAACCTAGGACTAAGTTGCTGGTTCATGCCGTGAAGATCAAGTCGAATGAAAGAGTAGCAACAGAATGCAGGAACACTCGTCATAGGCCGAGAATGAAGCTGAGGTGAACTCGAGGAATGCACATATGCCTGTAGACATGTAGCACATGTTGTGTCTTTCATTTTTATTAAGATATATATTATTAAGTGATTTTTTATTATCCGTTTAGATTTTTAATAAAATTTATTCCTTCACAACTTCAACCGATGATCACTGCACAAGCAGAACAACATCAAACAAAATGCAGGATGGAGAGGAGTTTCTCGGAATCGATTATCAATGGGCTTGTTGGATTATTATTTTTGTTCAAGGATTGGGCATGAAGTGAAGCTCGGTAGGTGAATCATAGCCCAATGGGCATTTGATACTTATGATGTGGGCCTGAAATGTATTTGCGTTAGGATGATTGGACCGTTGGGATCCTGGTTACATGTTTGACCTTACTCGTCTGTAAAAGGACCGAAAGTCATCGTTGCGTATCGTTAGTGTAAGAAGTCTTAGTTAGGTCGATTTTTACGTGGTATAGTCACTATACATAAAAAGGAAGTGAACAACGTAAAACACATAGATCAGTATCTTTCAAAAACCCGAAAAACAAAAAAAAAAACACACGTAAATCAATAGGATTTAGGGTCGTCCCAAAAAAGAAGTCCAACACACAAACTGAACGTGAGTAACAAATTTGTATCAAAGAAATTCCTTAAGCTATGAATAGCGGAGCATTGTACAAGTTCTTCAAGAAGCCACAAAACACAACAAATCGTAATGATTTTAAAAAAAAAAAGTATAGACACCATAATTACATTTCCCTTTCTCGCCTTCCTCTCCTATAGTACGAAGATGCCCACAAGCGATGTACCCAAAAGAACCTTTTATATGCATGTAAAAATCTTCCCCTTTTTACCACCCTACACATTGGTCGCTATACCATCATCACAAAATGGCCCAATTTTTTACACCAATTTACATTAACCTATTGAGGATAAATGAAATTTATGAAGGGTACTTTCGTCCTTTCAGATTATGTGAAAATGATTGAGATTTTGGCATGAGCCATGGACCATGAAGATCAGTGTTTGCTGGTTTATTAGGAGTTCATGATTCAGGCCCCTACCATGCATTTTGCCTTGTCTCATGTTGGGAAGTTGTGGAGTAAATATGGTTTGGTGGAATTCCCACAACAATGTCACCAAAGGCCCTTCGTGAAACATTTTTTCACTCAACTAGGGTACATCATACAGAACTATTCTCTGTAACGTATGGATCATGCAAGTGATTTTTATCTTGATCATAAGAGTTAGACTCAATGGTTTGGTACGAACGATCGGTACATTGGCTTGGTACGTACCAACGTTACTCTTTGATTTGCTTGCAAAATTCATGTTCTACAAGATAATACTACATCCGTCCCAATTTAATCGCAACGTTTGACCACATAAGCCTTAAAGTTGACGATGTTACGAATGATCCACGGACGATCAAATATTGTTTTTATAAATTCACCGTGAAATATAAAAATCAGTCTAAGTTATTAACTATATCTTTAGATCAAAATAAAATACATATCATATCGTTTATTAATAACAAGTAACACATCGAAATGCATAATAAATAATACAATTACTCGTAACGTTGAAGTAATTAAATTGCACGGAGGAAGTAAAGTTTAGCTGGTGCACCATCAATCCATCATACGAAACACTTTAGTTAAACTTCGCAATTTAAAGAAGAAGAAGAAAAAAACAGAATAATCAGTATTATGTATGAGCTACAATCTCTCTATTGTCCATAACTGATGAAAATTTGTGTAAATCTCTTTTTACGAAGATATTATATGGATGGTTAGTAAGAGCACTTGCATCAGAATCTTTATAACTTTTTTTTTTAACTCTTAATTTTATATAATATTATAATAAATTGATATATAAAAATAAAAAATATTATAATTATACGATAATTTTATCAAATTTATCTGTCTCACACTATAACTTTTACATTTGAATATAAATTTCAACATACTTTTTCAACATCTTTTTAACTTTTTTTTATCACATTATTATTCTATTTTTTTCTTTTTAAATAATTTTTATTTCACATAATCTAACAACACAAGGAGACTTGGAGGAGGTGTAGATATGAATTAAATTTGTCTCCTCGAGTAAGCAAATATGTTAGAAAACCGCCCGTAGTAAAGAATAAGCAAAAGGGAGTGTTGCAATGCAGTACAAAAAGGAGTCCTTTCACATGCTACATTACATGGTAAGTTAAAGTAACAAGCCCAGGAACTAACTCATTGAGCTCAGATTTCGCAGAGGACACCCCCACATACCTCCTCTATGCACCTACTATACCCTATATGTTTGTAGAGCATATAGACCTATGTAATTTGTACATTATAATCACATGAAATCATAGACTTTGTATATTTATTCGGATTCATAATATTAATAACTGAGTGTCACATGAAAAAAAAAATCATAACGTTACGATTAGTCCACGTGATGATCAAAAGATATATTTTATAAATTTATTGTGAAATATCAAAGATAATATAATATATAAATTATAATTCTATATCAAAATAAAATTCATATCATTTACATATAAAAAAATAATATATTCAAATAGTAATGAATAATATAATTATTATATATAATGTTGTATAGGGAAGGAAGGATTTAAATGTCATCATTCGCCATGCACGCAAGCAAACCCACCATGAGGTACACCTTCAGAATTTCATAATACTGCTGCATACGTGTTACGGTTATCTTATCTTCACAATATGCAATGATCAAGCTTACAACGTTGGTAAAATGTGGTAGGAGTACGTGTTATCCAAACTGGCCCTTACAATATACGGTCATTGTAAGACCCGAGTCCTGGATTAACCCATCTTATAAATAACCCTATTAATTATTGTCACATCATCTCACTGCTTGTAAATAACCTAACACATTGAGTATCTCGCTCTATCTGTGGTCTCGAAGGACATTGTCGTGTTCACCGAGATGAAGAATCGAACCACACATCGATCGTAGTCCAAGTAGACGTATTCAAAATCTGCGTAAAGCCTTACTAGCATATGTAAGGCAAATATCAAGAAAATGAAGACACAACTAGTTAACTTAGAAAGTCATACAATTAATTGTAAGACATCAATACGATAACCGAACATGCAAAAACAACAAACCATGGATGGAAGCATAGATTATAGCAACATCCATCATAGGCTTAACGGACCAACAAAGGCAGAGACACAAACTCTGAACAGAGAGCTTTAATCTGATCAAACAGTTCAATATCCCCACATGCAATCAAGCTCAGTAGCACCGACACCCGACCTGCCACCACCACCAATTCCAACACCACCAACATCGGCCTTCTGCTCCACAGCACCACCCCAACTACCCGCCACACTACACCCATTCATTTGTTCGCCACCACCACCCTGGAGCGGCGGCACCAATCCAGAAAGAAAGAACGGGAACTGGAGATTATCCTGGAGAGACCTCAGATTAGGGAAGGCAGGAAAGCCCAAGGTGTTCCTAATCCCACCATTGATCACAGAGGGCACAGGCATTGGCCAGGAACATTTTATATCAAAAGCAGAACCAGCATTAAACCCTAATGGAGTGGTATTTGAGTCCAAGATGGTGGAGAAACAGGACACGTGCTGTCTATTGGCTATCGCTTTGCTATCATAGGAGCAGCTATCTCGGTCCGTCATGGCAACATTAGAAGCAGCGGTCGACGAGGCTGAAGCTGCCGCCATTGATGTGTCCGGGACACAATATGGTGAGTTCTCGGGAAATTGTGGGAGAGTCACAGACGGAGGAGAGTTTACATCAGTGTATAGAGTGATCCCGCCACCTACACGACCCTTCTTTCCACCACCACCAATGGTTGCCACGCTGGGGCCATTCTTTCGGAACACTCGAGAAATCACCCATTCATCCTATAAACCAAGGATGATGTTAGCATCTAGCGAGAATTGCGATGTCAGAAGTACTAAGTTTGAACCTATTATCATGGAGCAAGTGAATAATATAAGACTCATTGCAGAGAAACTACTCAATTACGTTCCAATCATACTACTCATGCACTAGCCAGTACAACAGTCGATATAACTTGTAAGATAGATCAATGTCAAGGACAAAAATGCAATACGGCATTTTATCATAAGGTTAAGTCTTAGGTTGAGTGCGCATTCAAACACTGCTAGACAAGTAATGCCTTACAATTTAAATAGAGAAAAAAAGATATATGAGGTCATGTTCAGGAAAACTGGCACTGGAGGATGAATAATGTAAAGCTAACACTAATCTACACATATAGCAGCAAGGAGAAGTGTGCCCATTTTGCATTAAAGCATGAAAGGAAAAGCTGGCATAAATACAAACAGAATGGCTAATAATTTTGTATTGGTCCCAAAATGTCTGAGAAATTCGGCGCATAAATATTTGCAAAAGTATGACTGCACCAACCAGGGCGCCAACCAGCAGCATCATAGGCATTAAATGGCACTTCGTGCAGCAAGAAACATGGAATAAAGGAAACAGCAAACTAGAAGTATGGAGACTAACAATACAGTCCATCCACTACAATGCCTTGGTAAGTATCAATCAACCTAAACAAGTTGATCGTAGTAACAAAATTCATCAGCAAAACATGTTTGATAGATGTATTGTACCACTCGAGCCAAGAGTTGTCGATAAATCATGCAAAGAATAGATTGTTGCTAATATTTTCCGTGCATGAAACTGATGCGACCAATAATAGATTCAGGTAAAAGTGAATTTAAAGGAGTGGGTAAAGTGAACCTGTAAATGTACACACATGGGGCGAAGTACTTGTAGCCACCAAAAACATTGATATGCAATAAGCATTATACCTGACATTGATCTGCGAGAGATCTAAATGCTGATCAGCACACTCATATTGTGGAGACGGATCCACGGCTGTTAGGTTTTTGGCGCTGTTGGTGCAGTCACTGGACGGTTGGATTTTCGATCCCACGATTCATGTTTGTTTAATGATTTCGGGTTTGTTTTTGTTTTTTGATTGGGTTTTTCTATGAATATAATTTTTTATGGGTTATTTTTATTAAATTTTTTGAATGATTCCTTATGTGCACGAGCCTTTAATTGACACAATGACACTATTGCACAAGTTCGTGATTTATACCTTATCTGATCATTCCAGATAAGCTTTCACTTCGGATATTAATTATAGCAATCACGTTAATCTGCCTAGTAATTAGCAACCTTTCTCTTTCAACTTAGAGATTTGTTAGTACTTCTAACAAATCAGATGACGCATCTTGGAGTAGTTTTTTTTAGTAATAGCAGCTACGTCTCCTTTTCGACATAGCTATCATTGAAATTCTATGTTTGTCACAAGCTAATGCTCATTTGTATCCACAACTAATGTTCGCTAAGAATATTAGTTACTCATTGATCAAAATTTAGTTGACTACCACATAAAATGTAAGCACTCCCATGCAGACACTTATGAGCATAGGACTGACTATAACTCTAGGCTTAACCATGCTTAGAGATCTAAGGAATCATAATCATTATGCATGGATCACAGAGAAGAAAGTACAAGTTTTTCGTATATACCTTGGAACTCCTGGAGAGATAATGGTAGGCAAATTTGCCCTCAAGACGATACTCATGGATGACCCAGTTGCTCTTATCGCCCTTGGGAGCCCTCCCACGGTAGAACACAAGCGTCTTCTTCATACCAACAAGAGAGCATGACTTGGAGCTGTAGATCTCCCTGTCCTTGCCGGTGGCCTTCCAGTATCCCGCCTCGGTCGCCCTGTTGGTACGAAGGCCGGTTGGGTACTTACGATCCCTCAGGCTGTAGAAGTACCACTCCTTCTCTCCCATCTTCGCCTTCTCTGAATTCAAGATAGGAGAAGCATGATGATATCCAGAAAAAAAAAAGGTCATTGTTCATTCAAGACATAGTTAAAGGATTTTCCTGGGACTTCACCATGAAAACTATTGATGGAGTCATTAATCTCTTCAACATAATACTATATGGAATAGACCAGGTGTGGCTAGAAGGTACAAATTCGATCAAACTAGCTTAAAACTGCTAGAAGGGGCTCATCACGATTCAGTTCTAAAACTACTACTTAAAAGCACATAGAATAACACAACAGAGCCGGATCTGATTAAGGGACTTGCCAAAGTACTGTAGCAAGTTGCTACTGGCTTACATTTATCAAGAACATAAGTTTCACAGACTAAGCAGCCAACTGGAGATGTATACTCTCCGAGTATAACTAGCAACAGTATGACACCCTTTGGCTAGTAACTAAAGTATTTCCTTCTAACTAAAACAAATGCTGCAGTAAAATAAACAAGAAAAATAGACCATGACTTGCATGTGCCATTTCTTGATGAAAAACAGCAAGAGGAAGAAGAAGAAGGAGAAGACATGAACATACCAGGGAGCTCCCAAGGCTCACACTTGTTGAGATCAACCTCAGCAATAGCTCTCCCATTAAAACCACTATTCAGCACCTTCCTCACAAGATAGTAAGTGATGAGTTCCTCGTCAGTTGGATGAAACCTGAACCCAGGAGGCAAGCTCCCTTCATTGTTATCTCCACCATACTGCTGCCCTTGCTGTCCAAGAAATGTATCCATCATCAACCAAACACAAACCAACCCCAAACTATACGACCAAGAGCGCCTCAAATGACCCAAAAAGCAAAAACCAACACCAAAACACTCAAGCTACATCAATGTTGCCCATGGGGAATTTCAAGGACTCAAAATTTCAGATTTTGAAGGATACCCATCAGTGAAAAGACAGCATATGTGATGGGGATTTGGTGAAACAAGTGTGGGGAACTATAGAGGATGGGAAATGTGGAAACAGAGGGAGAATTGAATGAAGAACAATGTCAAGTGTCTTGTAGTTTGTCTTTCACTCGTTTTCTGTGAAATTTCTACTTACACAGATCCCATTGTGGGTAAGGAGGAGGAAGAGAAGAGGTATGTGCAGAGAGCAGAGAGTGATGTGAGAGGGGGGGGGGGGGGGGGGGGGGGGGGGGTGTTGGAGTGAAGAGGGACTCTGCTTCTGGCTCTGGTTTTGAGTATGCGTGCGGGTGTGTGAGAAAACTGGGCAGGCATTCCTATATGTCAGAGTAGGGAGCTAGCTAAGCACGCTAGCTATATGCTAGGAGGAGGAGAAGCACAAGTTTCTAATCTTCAATCTGATCTTACTCAATTTCAATCAGAAAAGAAGTATTGTAGGGCAGTTTCATGTACGCCCGTTTAATCATACTCTCCCCGTATACAAATGATAAAAAAAATTATATTCATTTCGTTCAATTTAAATTATAATATCATATCATTATTATATTATTCAATATATATTTTGAGAAATTTTGTTATACGACATTGATCCAAGTTAAAATATATAACTTAAATTATTATTAATACTTTACGATAATTAAAATGATGTTTGATCGTTCTGCGGACGATTCGTAACATGAATAACTTTTGCTTACATAAGATAACGTTATCATTTGAATATGACAAATTGAATACATCATATCCAAACTTTAACAATCCAAGGGAAAACGCAATGAACAGTCCAACACACAAACAATTTGAACAAGACATAGCTTCAAACTTTCAAGTCAATCTTAAACCTTAAAATTTAAGATAATCAATTATATATTATTTATATATATGTGGTCTTTTTAAAATAATTATATCTTAACGCACTCATCGTGGTTCATTGACATTAACTTGGTACCAGCATATTCACTTCAGTGCACTGTATTAGACCTAAATGACGTCACATCCCTAGTAGTGCACAAACAATTAGTGAAGTTTGAATTGACAAATGTAGTAAGACAGATGTGAATTGTTAGTAAAACAGATATGTGACATGCTACTTTGTTACTGTTTTGTGAGAAACTCTACTCGAGTATAAAAAAAGTTCCCAGGAGTATTTTCTTCTTATATATACCACACCAAAGTCCTTTGTCCTACGCGGTTATATTCCTCTATTTTAACCACTTTACACCTATGTTCATGATTACATACGTTCCACCACGCAAGTTCATAGAATCAAGCCTGGTCGTCATTTACTGAGAATATCAAAATTCACCCCAGAAAAAGCACAGCACAGCACTCACCACTGAGCACAGCTAAAGCCCCGAGAAAGTACAAAGTTTAGTCCACATATATATGAGGAAATCTCATTATATAAACACAATGGTATACATCTACTACCCCGTAATAGAATAAATTAATTATACATAATTATTAAGAATTTTGGTTGAATTTGAAATAAATAACACCTTCATCTTTCGACTGTGTGAGTGAAAAAGGAATAAAAAAATGATAATGAGATATGATGATGTGAATAAAATAAATATTTTTTTCGTTTCATTCAAATAACAATGATTTAATCCAACATGATATTTTATGTCTGTTAAATTAATAAAAAATAATAATTTAGTTCCTCAAATATAAAAAATTATATAAAAATAGCGATAAAAAATTTGCTACATAATCTATTTTTTTTTTATAGATTACTTATATATGGAGATTAAAAAGCATATAAGGATCTACTGCGAGTGCTCACACAGGACGCATTTACCTAGGGAAACCCCATCAAGAGTGCATGAAAATAACCAAAGTTCTATGACAGAATTACTGTTTGCACAGTTAGACTAAGAGTATGGACAGTACGAATCGTGATTTTTCGTTTCATTTTCAAAGTTCCAAACTCACTCATCCAACAAGCATAAACTATGTAAATTCGGTTCCTTAGACATCAATCAAAACTTCGCAACACATGACCCATAACAGCTTTCGAATCATAATAGTAGACACAGCTCTGGAATCATCAACCCGACAAAAACTCCTTGATGTCATAGCTTATGGTACTATTACTAGTTAAAAGTTAAAACCATTGCAATTCTCTATGTTCATTGACTAATTCTTTCCACAAAAATAACTTTGTTCAATTTAATTCTTAAATCGTTTGTGTTGAAAGAACAAGTCTCATGTGCTTGGAGCACAAATTGATGATGATAATTGGTGTTGCAGTAACAACAGGTCTCCAATACCGATAGTTAATCTGGTTTAACAAAGAAAAACATGCCAACTTACTATGGAAGACTCTTCCTAAGTGACATTTTAACAAATTCGTGCAATTTGTCGAACCGAATCTGAATCGAAACTAGATTTTACTACCCTATGTTACAATATCTTTGATATCCATCATCGACTAATTCAAGCCAAAAACATCACCTGAAACTCGCAACAAAACAACGATCATCATCGAAAAAGGAAAGCACGAGACAGAGAAACTTCATCAAAACCTCAATCATTCATCATCACAATCAACCAAACCCTAATCAAAACCTTTAGGACACAATAGCAATCAACCAAACCCTAATCAAAACCTTTAGGACACAATAGCAATCATACTAAGATAGAATACAAACCTAAGCGGTCGAAACAAATCCGTCTGCGATCGCGATCTGAGGACTGATTCCGGTGAATTCCGATTCGGTCATCGCCGCCGGTGATCGAACGGCCGGCTATCGCATTGATCGAGTCGTCATATTTGGGTTCGTTGCTTTGCGTGCCAGAGACGCTGAGATTACTATTTGGGACTAAGAGGAGCCCATGGATTGTTTCGTGGTTATCTCGGCCCGTTGGGCTGAGTTCTGAGAAATGTAAGAAGTGCTTATCTAGTAACAAGGTTTTGTCTTGTTTTCTGTTTTTAAAGTTCCAAGCAATTCGAAAACAGTCTTTTTAAAACATTTGATGCGTATTTGATATACCTTAGTCTATACTTTTTTTGTTCTAAATTTTGGTACGCAAGTCTAAAGCTGAGCTTGATCCGGTTGACAATATGTTGAAAATGATATTTAAAATATAATCGATAAGACTATTCATTGTAATTATAGATTGACTCAGTGTGATTATCGACTTGCAAGTTGTAATGTTATTGGAACCTTAATTGCACGATTGATATGGTCATTTGATCCCCCCAAGCACGTACACCACATACTCTCAGTGTTCATCAGTATAAATCTCGATTGACCAGAATAGTCATATATTGGCCAGCAATATCAGTAGGTAATTATAAACCACATTTTGGGTTAAGAATAAATATTGAAACCATCTTTTCTGATGTTTTTGTCGTTTTTTTTTTTTGGCTGAAAATTAGTCATGTGAACTTATTTGCAAGCTGGAATTCGACCCGTGCAGATTATGATAACAGCGACCTCATCGATGGATGAAGTTCTCTGATGCGGATCAGTGTGTGCATATCCATACACAGTAGAGCAAGAATCCTCAACTCAACTTTAGAATACAATTTCATATTTTTTGCTTGAAAATTCAGGATAACAATGCCACGGCTCGTCGGTTGTCTCCCACACCACTGGTTCATGTAACCAATACGATAAGACTCCAACGTGTCAATATTCATGTCGCATAAAAAACGTTGTACAGATGAACATGAACAATACAATACTTATATTAATGCAATCAGGTTTTTGTTTTTCTGACGCTTCACAATATTCGCACTTCAAGCATATGTTTTTATTTCTCGACATTAGTCATAGATTGCTCGATCGACATTCTCCAAAGTTAGACGACCCAAACTATCTGCTCGATCGACATTCTCCAAAGTTAGACGACCCAAACTATCGATCTTCGCATTCATACATAACCAGATTCGGGCAAGCAAGCTAGGATCTTTCAGGGATTTGGTATCCCTTCCGACTAGTGTGCCTTCGTGACTGTAACTGTAAGTTCCATTCTCAACTCGCAATGCATTTCCTTCATCGTTATCTGACCAGCATTCCATTTAGGAATCTTCTAAACTATAATGTTCAACTATATCCCTCTGTTTGGATTAAAGCATCCATAATTGGATTCGAGTCTAGAAAGACCCATGAAAAAGTATCTGTAACCGATTCCTATAGCGAACAAATCAGGGTTTGGTATAAACTGGAGCAGATAGAGGCGTAACATAACAGTGTGGTATCGCAGAATCCAATTCTTCTTTAAAATTAACAGTACCGATTAACGATATAGAAATATCTTGATAATATGTACAAATGTTGTCAATGGGACAACCGTTTCATCTTCCACCAAAGGGGTCATAGTCTCTACAGAAAGAACGACAAGCACGATTTCTTTCTCTTCCATGCATTTGCCTCCGCTGTCCTGGTTTCAACACGAGACAAATGACAACGAAGGTTAGTACACGTAACGACTGGTCGATCAAAGAAAAACCAAATGGTACATGGTTATCGTTCGAGTTACATTATATCTCCACGGGATTATAAGCGCCAAGGACCTCGAATCGAGACAAACTATAAGGTTTTAGTCCCCGCTACCAAACTTTGCGTCTCGATCGAAAAGAACATACCAACGCAAGTGAATCGCCCCAAACACGGGAAATCGTACATGTTTGGACATACCACAAATACATCCTACGTTTGCGGCCAAACAACCAATGTCTGGCTTAAATCAACAAGCTGGTGATAGACACCAAAATCTTAACTATACCACAAACTCTCTGGAACATCTCTTTCCTCTTGTTATCTCACACATACTAACGAACAAACAACTTCGTTACGCTACCACAAGTGGTTTTGCATTTCCGCATCCCAAGGACATAAAAAAACCGTCTTCTTGTTATAGATATGTAACAAAGTTAAGATTTCAAACATTTTGTCATCGTCACATATTGCACTTAAAAGAGTTATATAAGCTTTTGCTTTGTTCTATATTGGATTCTTGCAGATACTAACAACATTCTTCATTAAATTATTCTTATCATATAGACATAATCATTTAAGAAACAGGAGGGAAAGATGAGAAACATGATCTTAATGATTTATTAATGAATTGCATATCAATAATTTAGTAATGATATAGATAATCTAAATTTTTTAATATTTTGAAACAAAATAAGATCCTTAATAAACAAACCATGATCTTAAAATTTTACTTATTAATAAAATGGAATTAAATGAATAAAAAGTCGAAATTCATGAATTATATATTTTCAACAAACATGATCAAACAATACCTCACTTGGCTCTGGTTTTTGGTTTCCTGTATCTGTATTCAGAGGCCTGCACAAAGACGAGCAAGGAGGAGAAAGGCGAACAATCAAGAACAAAAGAGATCGTTGGCAATGGAAGATCAAAGGAAACAGCAAGAGCCCGATTCGTCACAGAACATAACGATCAACGGGATGATCGGTCTCATAATGTCGTGCATCGACGACATTTGCTTCACGACGACAAAGGTCGCTAGGGAGGCGGTTTCTGATGCCCTTTGTTCCAACAAGTACAATGGCTATGCTCTACATCAGGGCTCCCTCTAGCAAGACGGTATCAATCTTTCCTAAACTTCAATTTCATAACGAATTCCATCTCACTTAGTGTAATATCCTGTAAAAATAAAATAAAAATTCATAACGGCCGGATCTGGGATCGTTGCCGTTTACATGAGCAATGCGCTATGGTTTATGATTGATGATTGATAATATTCCCCAATCACGAGCAGCAACCGAGGCAAGCAATGAAATGTATCAATATGGCTCCATTGTCCATGATCGAATATGCTTTGGTTGATTGAGTGCGGTTGGTGGAGATGGTGGCTTTGGTTGGTGATAGTGTTTGATGAGATGTAATCGATTTTTTTTTTAAAAAAACCTGGTTATTACAATTTGGATTGGGGATAAACCGCTAACTCCAACCCAGGACGTGTAGTAACGTATTTTAAAAACCACCCATTGTTGGACATTATCGATCTAACGAAAGAACCCAAATAAAATGTCATGTGTACATATTAAGTTAAATGTTTTATGCTAGTGTCATGTGGATTAATTCAACTTGATGTACTATGCATGGACTACGTATATGGGCAGCCCTAGGGTTATCGAGATCCTATGAATATAGTTCCAGGGTTATCGAGATCTTTTCAAAATCCGAACCTAACTTGACCCTTCGTGCCGTTTGATCATGTGGACAACCCAAGATCGGACTGACCCAACCTTAACAAAATTTAAGATCGGACCGACCCAACCCACACAGAGTATGGGTTCAATAACCTAGGGACATGGCTAACAGGTTCAAGCCCCATTTTGTTGTTTTACAAAGCAAAAGCTCCATACGGACCATACCATTGTTCTGTTTCGAATTACAGTACATTTTACCAGCGGTTATTCTGTCTTTCAGCATTCATCTTGTCGTGTTTCTACCGCTACAGTGCGTTGAAAGTTGATTTCAATCTCTACCCACACCAACACTGCATTACACTACATAGCACCGCATTTCATCCCATTTCAGCACTTCCCTTTCACACATCACCGAAGACCCTTTTGTCAAATCAACCCAAAGGTTCAAGCTTTGGCACTTCCAGTATCACCCCAAGACAATTTCTCAGTCAATTCTATCGATTACATGTTGGGTCAGTTGGGGCTGACATGGGTTGGTTTTGATTTGATTGGTAGGTTTGTGTTGGGGAAGATTGGAATGGAGGAAACCAGGGCTAGTGATGGGTCGGAATTGAAGGTTCATGTGTTCTTGGACTGGAATGAGGTGAATGTGGTTGAAATGTTGATGATTCAATTTGGTGTGTAATGGGTTTTGCGTTTCTAAATCACCCGTTTATTGGGATTGCACGTGATTTGTGAGTTTTTGAGAAGCAATTTCAGTGGGTTGACTTTGGTTCGGGTTAGGTTGTCCTCAACCCTGTCCTGGGTGGTTGTTGTAGAACTCTGACACAAAGCTGGCACTTTCTGCAGTGTTATTAGTATCTTTAATAATCCCCCTGCACGAATGGGCTTGTGGGATTGTTGGATGTGAACTCGTGACATTCATAACATGCGTGCTCTAGCACGTTGTTAAGTAGCCAGCTCTACCAAAACTCGAGCTGTTGATTGAAGGACCACAATATCCTTAGTATCTTTAACAGGTTGCATAAGTGTGTAACTTGATGTGCCGAAGCATTTGTAAGGAGATGGGAAATATTTTTAGTATTTCCGGGAGAGAAAGATGAAGGCTTGAGAGAGCTCTGAAAGAAATCCTGAAGTATGTCACGGCCTTCCATGACCTCAAGGAGGGCATTGAAAGAGGAGAATGATGCCGTTTTATCCATGTAGCTTTCTAGATCATTGAAAACATCACTTTGTGTTTATCCTTCACATTGCAGTTGATTGAAAAGCTGCATCAGAGGTGGGATTCAGTAAAGGACCATCCATATCGTGCCATGTACTCCAGTACCTTGGGTGGTATTATCTTTGATCCTGCTCTGATGGTGATACCCATGGATGATCATATGGTTCATAGGGGGCATGGTGTCTTCGACACTGCTATTATTTTTGATGGGTTAGTGATCCCAGATAGAAATCACGTTTGTTCCCCTGGTGGCAGTGGTCAAGTCACATTGTATATCTAAATGTCGTGTTCTACCATGCAGGTTTCTTTATGAGCTCGATGAACACCTAGACCGGTTTCTTAAATCAGCAGCTGTGGCTAAGATATCATCTCCATATCCTCGATCAGCTCTTAGGAGCATATTTATTCAGCTTGCCGCTGCATCGAAGTGTAAAAAGGGGATCCTCAGGTACTGGCTGAGTGCAGGACCTGGGAACTTTTTGCTCTCACCCTCAGGTTGCACTTCTGCATTCTATGCCATAGTCATAAATGAAGACTTTTCGCAGCACAGAGAGGGGGTGAGCGTCATAACATCTTCGATCCCAATGAAGTCACCTATGTTCGCTACTATGAAGAACGTGAACTATCTTCCGAATGCGCTCGCACAAATGGAAGCTGAGGAGAAGGGTGCATTTGCCTCTATTTGGGTTGATGATGAAGGATATGTTGCAGAGGGCCCCAATGTGAACGTCGCTTTTGTAACCCATGATAAGGAGCTTATCTTGCCTTCCTTCGATAAGATCCTCAGCGGTTGCACGGCGAAGAGGCTTCTAACACTAGCAATCAAGCTGGTTGAGCTGGGAACACTGAGTGGTGTAAAAATTATGAACCTCAGGGTGGAGGAAGCAAAAGCTTCTGCTGAGATGATGTTTGTCGGTAGCATGCTTCCTATAGTACCCATCATCAAATGGGATGAAAAGCCTATTGGAGACGGTGATGATCTTTCTAAAAAATTTGACTTGCATAGTATAAGTCGCTTTTCTATTCATTGTTTAAACACTTTTTCCTTGGATTCTTCTTATGGGATGCTTCATTCGCTCTCTGTCTTGACTCGCAGGTATTGTGGGAGAATTGACACTTCTGTTATCAGATCTACTATGGAATGATATGGCTTCAGGTGTTGAAGCACAGAGGATACCAGTTCCATATGAATAAGACTCCTGAATCTCAAATATTTCTATTGGAATTAGTCCTCAGAGAATGCTTCCTGTGCCTCAGGGTATCCTCTGATATCACTGTTCTTGTGGTTTTTTTGTATCGAATGCTCTGTTTGTTCTGGTTTTTTGTGTCCTTGCTTTTAGATCTTTGTCCATATGATGTTTCCCACCAATGACAGGAAAGCCTTGAAAAAATTTTCTTTGGTAAGGTGAATATGAGTTGAGGTATGGGAGTATCAAACAAATATACTTATATGTTAGACAACTACCCTGATTCAAGGATTTGGGGTTTTTTTGCGGATGTCATGCCCATAAACTTGGTTAAGATTAACTCTTGTAAAGGACATCTTGCCTCTCTCTTTTTTTTTTCCTTTCATTTTTTTTTTTTTTTTTTTTTGTCAAGAGGAGTTGACTCAATGATAAGTCATTGTCCTCCTAACCGCGAGGGTAGGTGCTCGACGCTGAGCTCATCAGAAAATAATCTCTCTATGTAAAAATAGGGATAAAACTGTGTACATCCCACACCCTACAATGACGGGATTATGAGGATATGTTTTTTTTATAGTCTTTTTTGGTTGTTATATTTAAAGTTTTATTTCATTTATTATAGTTTCTTAATATTTCTGTTTGTTGAATTGTACAACAAATTATATTTCTGTTTGAGTGGATTCCTGTTGTATATGTGAATATAGCTCTGGCTTAGGCCCTCTGTTGACCAATTTTTCCCGTCTTCCACACCCGCAATTTGTACATGCAAATGGTTAGAATAGCATAGGCTGAGGACTACCTGTTGGGGGAACTGAAACGTGTATTAGTCACATGCCAGGTAAGTAGCACACTGTTTAATTAACAGTCTCTAATGGGAGATGATTTTCCCAAGAATCCAACCAATACATGTAATCCGTAGTCGATATTTTATCTTGTAAGCCTTTGATTGTGTCTCATTCAATTAAATGGCAACATTAATCATTAATGCGTATATTCCTATACACATATCTATCAAGGTGGCAACTATAATCATCTCCTCGCATAATTCCTTCAGAACCATAGTTGAGATTTTATTATGTGATTAGAATTCCTAGGGTGTCATGCAATCTGACTGATGAAAGTGAAAATCTGCGAAGAGGAAGCATTAATTGGGTGCAACTTACAAGGACAATTGGTACCACTTGAATATTCATATGTAAAAGCAGCTTACAGGAAAAAATTAGTTATGTGTAACATAGAAGGATATATAACAAGAAGTCACCATTGAACTTGACATATGGGACAAGTCATTCAAACTCTGAGGTTGGACAAGTTCTGTTGAGTAGTTCATCAGAAACAACCTATACAATGGTTATAGCATTCCTTCTCATAGGCAATCATTCGTGTTATTCTCATGAAAGTTCATGCTTCTGTTGGTTA
Source organism: Drosera capensis (assembly GCA_001925005.1). Lineage (NCBI taxonomy): Eukaryota > Viridiplantae > Streptophyta > Magnoliopsida > Caryophyllales > Droseraceae > Drosera > Drosera capensis. The sequence continues at coordinate 50,900 of LIEC01006198.1, forward strand.
ATTATTTGTGAGCTGCTTCTGTGGTAAATTCGTTAATGTGGTTAGCAGAACATCAACGAAGCTTGGCGAACGATCTTCTTCTCATCATGAAAAACAGTTACCACTTGATGCCTTCTAATTTAAGTATTTCCGAAGATGTAATATATTTCGCACTTCATTCTATTTATTGTTGTGTAGCGTCTAGTAAATGATTTATATGTCATCATTGCCGAATTTCTTTCTTGTATTACGGCAACCAAGTGAGATGGATGTTGTTTCGCTTCTTGTTTGATCGTTTTTTGGGACAATGAATGCAAAAGGTTGCATCTGGGATTGCTTATCATGGCCCTAGTAATCTAGAGTATAATACCCCTACATGTAATTCCTGCTTCGTTTCGCAATCATAATGTTATTGACCTTGTTGTAATATACTCATTTTGCTATTGTTCTAGGGCAGTTGTGACTTGTCCTTTCAGTGAGATGTTTCTTCGTGTCTCATAATTTAGAACCGCGGACTTGATTTTGTTGGATTTTACTGAGTATATTAATGATCATGTTTGTTTGTGCTAGAATCTAACTCACATTATCCATACGGTGTAGAAAGCTGTCGTGTCTTCACATAATTGTGGGTCATATCCTAATTATATGGAAAAATAACTGGTAGAATATTGTAATTCCAGGCACTTAGTCATTGTTATTGTTTTTCTAGTTTAGACTTTAGAGTGATTACCTTGATATTATGTTTCCTAGTTAACTTTTGTTTTGTTTTGAGGTTTCTTCATCTTGTTGGAGTATATGATTACTCTCTAATTATAGATTATGTCTCGATCAATAATATACCACATTCTATGTTTATTTATTTATTTATTGACAATAACTGTGAATACAATCAATTTCAAGACAGTATTACAGATGGGATGCTTGAGATAAGGTTGGCTGCTTCTTGAATTGGATATCACATGCTCAAATACCTGAATTCACTTACCTAAGGTTATTTAGTTAGTTATTGGAGAATTGTTTCCAGTTACCACTCTAGAGATGCCATGCAGATTCAGCTGTTATTTGAAGCTCCTAGTGGTCCTTGCTACCTATGTGATAGGAATGCCCTGAACCTTACACTATGGCCGCCAGCTTCCAACCTCAAGAGTGATTTAGCTACCTAACGTATGTGTTATTTGATTTGGTTGATTCATTAGCACAAGCATATCATCAGCTAGTCAGCAGAGTAGATGCTGCTAGAGATACCCATTCGCGGTGGGCATGAACTATAAATAGAGCTGAAAAATAATTGAAGATGCAGTTCATATCTGAGAAGAGAGGGAGTTGGTTCTCATCTCTTCTTCAACCTCAGACCAAAATGAAAATGATCAGTACTTTCAGCAGGATCACCATAGTAGTAGGTCTAGTATTTGCTCTGTGCTTATCTTTTTGCAGTTGTCGGTCAGCCCCAGCAGCCACTGTCACTGCAAAGAAACTTGCTAGCAATGGTGTCGGTCTGACTCCTCCCATGGGGTATCTCTTTTCCCCTTCTTTGTCCTTGTTCGTGGTATTCTTGTCACATGTTTCTACAACTATAAGTTTTCAGAGGGTCCCATGATACTATAATAATCTCAAAGCACGGTTGCTTGTATGTTGTGATGCCCAAAACAGATATAGCAAGAATGGATTCAGAAAAAGTAGATGCTGATAAATGTTTTTTGTTGTGTTTGTAGATGGAACAGTTGGAATCATTTCAAATGTAACATTAATGAGGACGTCGTTAAACAAACTGGTATGCTCACTCTATTTATCTAGTTTTTAATCATATTAGATTATTAGCTTTTGAACCTGAATTTTTTAAAAGGGACGCAAACTGTGGTAGACTTCGTTGTACCAAATGAATTCGTGGAATTGGTTTTGTGCTGGTTGATCTTTTAAGTATACGGTTGAAAGTGACCTTATAATTTGCAAGTTTCCAGGCTCTATGTACATCAACTTCTCACTTGACTCATGGAAGTTAGTAAATTACTACCAAGCTCGTCTTTCAGTTGGCGTGATTCGTTGGAACCATCTGTGACTAATATGAGTGGTCCAAAGGTCAATGACACAAGCGACCCAAAGATCTCTGAGGGATTAATGCTGGATAGTGGTTATATGGGCCAAGCTGACTTTCTTAGTGAACCGAAATGGTAGAAGTCGAGGTTCACCTAACTGACAGCGGAATCAGCCAGCTAACCAAGGGCAATTTGTATAGGCTGGCCGTGCCTTATTTACTGATCATAATAGCTTATAAAGAGGAAATATAATTTGAACATTGAAAACTGAAAACTACAAGTTAGTGTTTTTTTTTTTGTGGTTTTTGCTTTGCTCTCAAAACAAATTAATTGGCTTTAGCTTAAGGCATATTACATTCTTACAGAACACATTTCTTATTATATATTTGTCCTTCTCAATGTTTTCAATAGCTGATGCTCTGGTCGCTTCTGGTTTAGCGCAACTTGGCTATTCATATGTCAACTTAGGTAAGTCCACGGTGGACTTACGCTTCTTTTTTCCCCTTTCGTGAGAATACTGCAGCATTATCAACTGTTATTCTGAATTAATCAGTTTCCTTTCTAAATTGATGCATATGTGATTCTATGATTTGCAGATGACTGTTGGGGTTATAAAAGACGTGATTCTAAGGTTTTTGCTTCATTCTCTTAAAATAGGTTATAGTATTAGTTATTATAGTCAAGTAAATAGTGAATCACCCCTTGCGAATCTGATCACGATTTCAGAACCGTCAGTTTCGGTTTCAAAACCGGCGGTTCTAACTTAATAGAAAGACAAACCGAAACCTTTTAAATTGGTTCCGGTTACACTTTTGGAACCGATGATTTCGGTTCCGATGTCGGTTTTGGTTTCGCTTTAAGTTGGTCATGATTTCATTTGTTACTTCTTTGTGTTTTTTACGTGATTTTGTTCATAAAATACACACCAAATAACTTTCATTTAAAGAAAATATATTTAAAATATAATATGAGAGGGGAAATATCAAAACTCATATAATCGTATTACAAAGTTACTCTTAATGTTCATCTTAAGATGTGACCCAATATAAATGAATAATGAAAAAATGAAAATATAAGATGTTTCAACTAAATAGACATAACAAAAAATGAATCATTAGGTGTGAATTAGATAGATAAACAAAAAATACTTCAATATTTTAGGGGAATAATACGCGACTTGGAACCGAACCGACATTTTCAGTTTCAATTTTGCTTTTGGTGGAACCTAAACCAAATCAATATTTATCGATTCGGTTTTGATTTTCACGGGTTCTGGTTCCACCACGGTTTGGGTTCTTGAACCAACGGTTTGATTGGTAGAGTCTAATTGCAACTCTCTTTATGAACCATATGTAAAGGTACTTGTAGGGAAGGGCTTCTATATATGATCTCCTCAGTACTCGTGCATTTACCTTTTACCACCTCCAAAATCGATATTATCCTTTAATTTCATACATAAATCGTTGATATTTTACCCCTAATTTCAAAGATTTCATTTTGGAAATTGTAGTAGTAAAATGTTTATTTTCAAGTTTGGATGGAATAAACCATGAAGACTAACTCCAAGGGGAAGTGCTAATATGTAGAATGCCCTTTAGGATATATTTTTTGTTTTTCCCTATGAGTCTTGATGATGGGTAATGTAGAACTTTTCCTACTTCGGAAAGTTAAAAAAAATTAAGTAAATTAAATAAAAATTAAAAAGCAAAAAACCAAACAGGCAAACGCTGACATACACTTTTTCATTAATTGTGTGATTTATTGGCTTAAAATTTCCTGTTTGATGTCAACAGAATAATTTGGCGGGCGACCCAAAGAAGTTTCCCTCTGGAATGAAAGCTCTAGGGGATTATATTCATGGCTTGGGCCTAAAATTCGGGATATATAGTTCAGCAGGGTATGTTGATATTATTTGTCATTGCACAGACCTGTAAATTACCACAGATCTTCTGTGATTCTTGCGTCATTGATTCATTATTATTTTAATTTCATGCAGATATCAAACTTGTGCAGGGACTATGCCTGGTTCATTGGGTCGTGAGCAAGCTGATGCTAATACTTTTGCTTCATGGGTAGGAACCTGGAGAATTTGGTTCATGTTGACTAGATGACTGTTAAAAATATATATTTTCTTAAATGTTTGATCCAATATGAGTTCACAAACAGCCTTCCCCCCACATCCTCATTAGTATGGCTTTGTGACTGGTCTGCCAATACGCTGTAGGGAGTGGATTACTTGAAATATGACAACTGCTTCAATCAAGACATCAGCCCCTTCATCAGGTAGATTCTGGTTTTATTTCATTCTTTCTTAGACTGTATTGTTCAAACAATTCTCTTCAATTAGCCACTTTGGAATTCAAAATAACGGTCGTGTTGCTCTGGAAAGGCGCTTGGTCAATGTCATTTCTCGTATTAACCGCCCAAGAGGAGTCCTCGCATATTGAAAGAAGTGAAGAAGAAAATGAGAAACTGAACTCATGAATAAGCTAATGGTTGCTGCTAATTGCTATTATCCATAATGAGATAAGATCTTAGTTAGGAGTTGCTCCGCATTGAACAGAGAAAAGATACAAGGGGCATGCTCAGCATAGGCTTCTAAGAGCGACGTATGACAACTATGAGGCAATTTATTTAGATGGGAAATTGAGCTGAGGGAGACCAGTAAAACCGGGAACGGACACAATACAAAGGATGTCAAGGGGTTGCCATTTTCAATGATTGCGTAATTGTGCACAAAATGGAAAAATTCCATGTACTAGAAGTCTAGAACCCATCTAGTTGGTCCACAAAGCCTAGATGATAGTGATGATTGAATTTGCTATTTTGATTGTGATTCTAACAGTCCTAGTTCTCTCGTGCAGATATAAGGCAATGTCAGATGCCTTGAATAGTACGGGACGAAAGATCTTTTACAATATCTGTGAATGGTAAGAACCAACCCACAATTCCAAAACTGCAATTCTACAGATAACACTGAATGCTACATTACCTTTTTGCTACTTGGATCAACAGGGGCGATTTGCATCCAGCTTTATGGGCTGGCAATTACGGGAATAGTTGGAGGACAACAGATGATATCAGGGATATTTGGGAAAGGTATGCAATATGATATTACCTGTTTGCCTGCATTTGATGCTCATGTTTTTCGTTTTGTTCAACTCTTAGTTTATATCCTTTTGTATGATGCAGAATGTTGTATATAGCAGATGCGAATGAATTGTATGCAGATTTTGCAAAGCCGGGCGCATGGAATGGTTGGCACTCATCCTTCGATTACTCGCTGAAAATCTATTTTGTGATTGGTCGTATGTCAAATGCTTATGTAATTCATGCTTGGTATACATTTAACAGATCCAGATATGCTTGAAGTTGGAAACGGTGGGATGACTAATGAAGAATATATGGTGCACTTTAGCATATGGGCAATCTCCAAGGTATGTCAAAAGAGTCAAAACTTATATACTCGGGCTCAAAATTAATCCTTCAGTGCCGGGATATTCATGTCAAGCGTGGCTTGAACCTCTTTGTCCGTGCAAAAGTATAGACAGAACAGTCAGTCTTGCTCAGCAGGTTTAGGGTGCTACAAAATCCATGCTTGCAGACCCATCAGTCTTGCTCTGCATAGTTATGCTGCCACCCGACCTTAGAACATATCACAGTTTCAATCTCCTTGCGTTATTTGATCCTACTGATAGCACTTAAAATCACCAATATTTTAGTAGGCAGAGCAACTCAAAGTTGATTATTCAATTATTGTAGGCTTTTTTCTTTTGTTGAGATGGTGTGTTCTGTGAGGATATAAATTATGCCATGCGGTTTTGCAGGCTCCCCTTCTTATTGGCTGTGACGTGCGCAATATGACAAAGGAGACAATGAGCATAATTAGCAATTCAGAAGTAATCGCTGTTAATCAAGGTAGCATAAATATACTGAATACTACCACTAATATCCATACTATAACACTTCTAGATTTGACTGAACTTCTGTGCAATACTTGCTGTTCATTGAGTAGATCCTATGGGCGTGCAAGGAAGGAAAGCTCGCAATTTCGGAGAGCAAGATGTATGATTTCTTTCCTTTCCTTCTTTTTTTTTTTTTCAATTATAGAAGACATGTTTTAACGAATCCAGCGCATACTTGGAGCAAGAGGCCGTGCTTTTTTCATCTACTTGTTAATGAAACCAATTATACTTGAGATGTTGATGCAGGTGTGGGCTGGACCTCTCTCCGGAAACAGGTTTGCTGTTCTATTCGTCAACAGGAAAAACAATACCATAAGAATACCGGCTTTCTGGGATGATATCGGTCTCCCGAGTAATGCAACAGTCACAGCCAGAGATCTGTGGCAGGTAATAATCCTCTGTTTCTCTCCTTTTTCCCCCCTTTTTAAATTTTTTTTCTTCCAAATACTAAACATGGTAATATTACAAGACCACATAGTTTATTGGTCATAACTGGCAAGTAATTGTATCCTGAAATGTGGATGGCAAGGAAACTAATATTCCACTTATAACGGAGCAGCTATGCTGTAGCGACCGATGATTTGTTGGATTCGAACTCGTGTCTTAGTTGGTTACTTGGTTGTTGATCTTTTTTTGTTGTGTTTGTTCTTTCAGCACTCTGACGTAAACGGAATGTTTCAAGGGAACTTGACGGTGTATCTAACAGGTCACTCTTGCAAGATGTTCATACTGACGCCGATTTCACCAATTTCTTGAATTGGTTCCTGGCATCCTCATACCTCCATAGGAAACTGGAAAACGTAGTTCTCAGTCATTGTTGAAGTTCAGCTCATACTTTTTTGCACGACAATGGAGCAAAGACACAGGAAAATGGTGCTAGATTATGGAATGTCAATATCTTAGGAGAAATAGATTGTTGTAGACATTGTACCCTCGAATTACACCGCCAAAGGCAACAAAGAATATTTTGTATGGGTGACGAATACGTGACATGTCACATACAACGGTATTGTGGCAAGGAGCATTCAATAGTATAGATTTTAAATTGATTGATTATTGGATTTTTGTGTTTTAATTTTCATTTTTTCTTTTTCCTCTAAATTTCAAAAACAATCATCAACTAAAAAATCTTCGTCATTGATACTCCTTGTCACATCTAATTCTATATGTGGCATGCCACATGAACGTTTTGTCGGTATTAGTATTTGATGCATTAAGCTAAGCCGAACTTTGCATCTTATTTGATACCATAATTTTTTGAAAACTTATTAGTATTCGATAAAGAAGATAGATCAGATGAAACTGGTTTTTATTGTTAGATTATTGCATGTATTTTTTTAGTGGATCGAATTTTTATTCCAAGTAAAATAATCCTAAAATGGGGACTAATTAATGGGAACTGAGAAATAAGGTTACAATAGTGGATCAGTATATTAAGAGATCTAATTAAAGAGAGCAGAAGATATTGTATAAGAGAGTCTCTTTAACTTTTACTTCTTTTATCTTTTTCTACTGCTTGATTCCATCTATCTTATCATCCTTGTGGCTATTAGATAAACCGACCTGTTATTAATCCAATCCGTCATACAAACCAGCGCCAAAGAAATCAAGCAGCCTGGCCTCAGTGCATTCAAACGCAGTATCGGATTCAACCTTCATGTACTTATCCAAGATCAACCAACGACGGGAAATACCTGTGCCACCCAAGACTTTTGTTATCAACTTCACTCTCTATCCCCCCGAAGTCTACTACCACTATGGTAACATTGATGACTACGACGACGAATGCAGCAAAAATGCCTCCAATGACCCTATGGTGATCACGAAACTCTCAGCGAAGCTCACAATCACCCAGTATGGTTCTTCGGTATGCAGTCGACAGATATCTCGGACAACAGTGCAACAAATTATCGCAATGTCTCGTCAGAAATTTACCGGCTGCTTACAAGTTGGGATATTTCTACATCATCGGCAGTCTTTATGAAGGTCGACTTTTGTGTCCGTTTTTTAACTTCTGTTGGCTGTCCGCGGATTGATATCAATGGTAGGTGCTTTGAGTTCGTGCGAGATCAACTGCTTGGTGCATGCGTGGCCTAATTGGCATTGTTCAGGTCTTCTTGAGGCCCCGAGATTGTTGAAGAGATTGGTGAATAGGACTCGGGATAATGAGGATGAGAAGTGCGCGATTTGCTTGGAGGGATTTCAATTTGACATGAAGTTTCAGGTGCTACAGTACTTGCATCTGTTTCATAAGAGCTGTGTCAAGAAGTGGTTAACGAAGCATAGTAGTTGTCCGCTTTCTCGGTTTCAAAGTGAATCCATCATCATGCATACCTGCAAGTGGATTCGCTTCCCCGAGTGAACTTTAAATCTTATCCTGTGGGTTTGCTTGATAATGTTCGGGATTATATCTTTATATTCCTCATCTTTGTTCATCGTCGTCAAACTAGATCTCCAAATCATAGAATGCTCATTTAGTTCAGTGCTTCATAAGTTCTGATGTAGGTTGTTAAACTTCTGATGTATCCTTGTGATCATCTCTAGCTATTTCTTTTGTGTTCTCTCGCATAGTCAAGATGAATAGCATACAGATAGTACTAACATCTGCACTCTTGGTGATAACAGATGTTCAGCTGGGCGAAAGCCCGATACCAAGGTAAACTATTAAGGGAATAAATACAGTGTACCCTTCACCTGTTTAATTTCCTCAAATCAACTGATGACTTCTTTTGCAAGATTTTGGATGTACTTGATTTCACATTCACTATAGATCAGTATATATCACGTAGTCAGAAGCAGGTCTGGACTGGAGTATGATACTTATTAATATCGATCAGTAGAAACTTGAAACTTCTGTCACTCATATGGATAGCAACGAAACACACTAAGAACTACTGTATATAACATTCATATCACCTCACACTTCACTTCAATCCAACAAAATATTAATATGGATGATACACTCAAGCTTAGATTAGAGAGATATTTAAAACTATTGACTATACAATTGGTGTGTCAAAATTGATTGTAAATATAATCGAAAATACAATCGAAATCATATTTAATCAAAATTTTCAACTCTAAAAAACATTCCTTTTGATTTCAACTTGTTAATATTATTCCTCGACACTATTATTTCGATATGGATCTCATCATAATACCATGATCCTCTCAATTCTCATCCATCCATGATATTACTTCATACAAATCCAAACGGTTCTTTTTCTCCGATCTCCCTCTCATCACTCCCTCGAACACCATCATTCATCAGATCAGATGCTGCTGCTCCGCTACTCCCTCTCTCCCTCTCCTCTCCCCCTTCTCTCTCCTCCTCATCCCCTCACCTCCCATCGCTGCCGCACCACTGCCAAATTCCTCCTCCGACGACCACCGATGTCCGCCGCCGCCGCCGACGTCGATTCGGTGGATATCGGCGGTGGCGGACCGGTGGAATTGTCTCCTGATAGGCCTTCGGTGTTTGAGACCGAGGATGAGACGGCGGCGTCGCCGGTTAGGATTGGTGCGAGTGTGGTGCTGTTCGGGGCGATTACGTTTTTTCTTTTCCGGTCGATTCGGCGACGGGCTAAGCGTGCGAAAGAGCTGGTGAGAGTGAATTGGAGAAGTGTGTTTGGGGTTTGATGTGTGTGGTGATGGATTGTTTGGGATGGTTAGGGGTTAGATTGAGAAAATGGTGATTGCGTGGATGATGTTTGTATATGCTTATAAGCTGATCCAACTGATTCATAAGTTGTTAGTTAAGCGAATGTTTTCAATCTAATAATGTGTGAGGCCATCCCTATATTGTCCATAATAGAGATAAAGATTGTATGCACTTCTCCTCCTAATCATTTCCATAGTTATTAAATACTCTCACCCCCCCCCCCCCCCCCCCCCTCTTCACTTGCTGTGAACAGGGTATAGCATATCGAGGCGCGATACTTAAAATTTATGCCACGATTAGCGTACCTCGTACCGAGCCTAGCGTGCTGAATAGCGTTTCTGGTAATACTGATCATTTCTTATGAATACCTTGATTGTTGTTGAACTTATTATTGTGTATAGCTCCTTGTTGAAGTCATAGCCGTATAAATAAGCACTTGTAAGATCCACCAAATGACCACTTATGGTATAGCCTTGCTGATCCTTGTTTAGGTTTCCGTAGGGTTGATTGATTCAATATAGATATAATTTCGAGATCTGACCTTAGCATAAAGAAATATACCCTAACTAGGAATGAGTGTATTCTGTAAATGATCAGAGGATGGTGGCGGTATATCATGTGTTAGATTCTACAAAACCGATTGTATTCATGAGTGATCTGCCAAAATATTTGACATGTTTCTATCCTTCTTCTTTTTTTTTTTTTTTTTTTTTTTTGTTTATATGAGCTCCCAAATCCCAATTAGAATCTCGATTCTGAGTCTATGACCTCCATGATTGAGGCACAATACTTTTGTCATGCAACGAGCAAGATCTTTCACCCGCTACCAAATTTGGCGTGACCATTTGGGTATGAAATCAATCCTGGATCTTCATAACCATATTACAAGTGCAAGATTTGATTGGTGGCATTACATTGTCCTGTTACATTTGAAGCCCATATTAGCTTGTAGGTGTTTTTACTATCTCTCTCCTGTTATCAGAAGGTTGAAGTTTGCTGTGTTGGATTTCAAGACGTCTCATACTCACTCTCATATTTCTTAGAAAGACCATGATAGTCTTATGCAAGCAGTGGCTTCATATTAGCACGCCTGTCCTAGGCTATATTTTGTTGATTGATTTTAGAATTCTGTTATGACTTAGTGTAGTTATTGTCTTGGACTTGTCCAATTAGTTTGGTATTTGCTCATAGTTCAAAGAAAAGAGTATCACTTAATTCTGGAGTATACAGATCATGAATCCTTTTGCCCGCAGTTTTTTTAATTCATTTTATCTTTCTGTGAGCATCGTAAATGTGCAGAGGCTTGACCACTGGACTTTGTTGTTTTTAGAAATTTAGGTCATCAGGTGTGAAGAAAGCATTGAAGGATGAAGCATTAGATAAGTTGAAAGCCATTGGAAATATGTCAGTAAACCCTGGATCTCCGCCGTCACCTGTTCAAACATTGTTAGGAGGATTAACAGCAGGTGTAATTGCTATTGTCCTATATAAGTTCTCCACTACTGTGGAGGCTACCCTCAGTCGACAAGCGATTTCCGATGACTTTTCGGTATGTTATTCCACTACCCTTATTAGGTTCTGTACTTCCGTTGGTTAATGTTTATTTTCTGTTCACATGCTGTTCTTATGAATCTTAACTCATGAGATTCACTCGTATACACTGTTATGCAATTACCATGTTTTCACTTTTCGAGCTAACGATATTAGATTGAAAGATGTGAAGATAATAGATCGAAACAAACAACAATACCACACGAATTTAACGTGGGGAAACCCGAGTACAAGAATAAAACCCCCACAAAACACAACCACAAACCGTGGTAGGAAAGCACTATGTGGAGAAGATTATATAGCATATTAGATCGTATTAGATTATAGCTCAACTCATATGGACGATTAATATATAGATTATATTTATAGATCCAAAGAAGATATGATCTAAATAAACCTAATCACACACTCGTGGCCCATGGCACGACCCGTGTCCCTTGCGCACGGCCTGCCCCAAGCTGTGCTCAGTGTCTGCAAAACTCTAGGACGCACGGCTGTGAGCATGGCCTCCTCAGCCCGTGCTCAGAAACATGCCTTCAGTCATCATACATGACCGTGCGTGCCAAGCACGGCCTATGCCAACTTGCAACTCGTCCTTCTTCACTGAAATGCACATCCACAGTATTACATCCATAGTTATCTAACTCGCTTGAGTCACGAGTCAAGTCGAGTTGACAGAAAATAGAGTTTGACTCGGTCAGGTGGCTCGCATGTCATGAAACTTGTGCGAGTCGTTGAAGAACTCGTCCGATTCGTATCGAGTCGAGTCAATTTACGAGTCGACCGAGTCATGATAGGGAAATGCAAGTATGAGATTCACCCTAATTATAAGTATTTTTGGGCTACGATTGAAAGTAAGGTAGTAGGAAAATGATTAATTTTCATAAAATCCTATATTTAACCTAAATTTATCATGATTTACAAACTCTAAATCAGGATCAGTGGACATTGGCACATCAGTTTCGTTCTCCGCCTGTTTTCGTCTTCTTTGGTTATTGTTTTTCTTAAAAGGAAATCCCGAAGGATTTTTCTTTGGTCAACCGAATAGTCCGTAAATCCGGAGAATCTTTTCACCACAAAGTAGCTCCGCACTTAACAGATTTTAATCCCTTGACCTATATATGCCCTATTAAGGTATCCTGCATTTTTTTCTTCATCCTCTTTAATTTTTTTTAATCTTCCATTGTTCTTACTGATCCATGCTCGATCCTCTCCCTGTTTTAGGTTAAAACTCTCTCTATCCTTTTCATTCAATATTCTTTGCTGGCAGAGCATGGAATAGTGCATCTAATGTTCTATTGTATAGACAATGTTTCAATTTTCAAATATTCGAGATAGAGGGAAATATAAGTGACATAGAGTATTTTGCTACACAAGTTAATGGAGGTGCATATAATTGACGCAAAAGTTCAACAACATAAACTCTTACGAGTTACGAGTTGAGTCGAGTCACGAGTCCAAAAATAAGAAAATCGAGTCACGTGTTGACAACTATGATTACATCATATTAAATATACCGTCGGTGAGCATAGTGCACATCAAACGAGGATGCGAAATAGTTAACAACCTCAACAAGACGCGTGTTACATCCAATCTCCATCTCCCGTTGATTCAAGACATTTTAGCCAACAAGCATGTACTTTTTCTTTTTTGTGGACTTATATGATGCGTCTATGGCCATCACATGTCATTTCAGTTTGAAGTTTGAAGCTTATCTTTGGCTTACACATCTCTTGTCTCTCAACTAAAATAATGTTTTTGCATTTTCAGGCTCGCCAAATTACTATTACAATAAGGTAATGCATCTATCTGCTTGTTGGCTTCAGATTCATAATGCACGGAAATTTATGTATTTGTGCTTCTATTTTCAGGACTATTGTTAACGGGTTATGCTACCTTGCAACATTCGTTTTTGGGTTCAATTCAGTCGGTTTGTTTGTTTACTCAGCCCAGCTTGCCTTCAACTCTTTTATGGAAGGTGGTACTGGTAATGGTGCAAAAGGCATAGATGAAAAGATACAAGGCAATCTCAATTCGTCCCCAGAAAGCCCCACTAGTGTAGAAGAAACTAGCAGTAGCCCTAGTGAACAAACCTCCAATGCTCCTGAAAAATGAGAGATGTCAGATTTGGGGTTACTGGTTTTGTTGTAACACGAATTCGTTGAATATAATATGAGTTATTTAATGTTCACGTTCAAGGCTAGCTTTCACCATTCTGCTCCACCAGAAGCTTCTGTGTGATTGAGCCTCTTTTCATTTATATCTGGATTGGCTGTTCAGACATGGAAGCAATCTTGAATCCAAGTTCTGGTTTGGAAGAAAAGCCGTGCAGCGATTACGAGCATTATCTGGGAGTCTTGAGTTTGATTACTTTGTACATGAATTTATACACTCTGAACCCATTTCTGTGGGAGTTATTTGGAACTAAATGAGGTTGTGTAGTGATAATTTTAGAGGCCAGAAGTAGCATCATGCTTGAGAAGAAGGATTCAGTTATTAAAACTTTTCATCCACACTACCATGCGGCGGAACCCAGGTAACATGCCAACTCTTTCTTCTTCTGTCATCACGCTTCTGCTTCCCTGCATCCTCTTATAGTCAATTTTGCTCTTAAATTGTTTTCAACGCATGTTTCGATTGCAGAGTTACTTCCTTAAAGTGCTATATTTTCAATTGCTGGAAGGTCTGGCTATTGTGAAGGCCTTTTTTTTTTCTTTTTCTTTCATGCTCTCTGTAGAAACGACCTCTCCCTTCACAATGTCCGCTCTAGACGGTAAGTCTTTAGCACTGAATTTGGGACGTGTCAAATTTACTCCCAATTCGTATCCATTTGATTAATAGGGTAAATGATGATGATATGTCGATTCGAATCGATGAACTTGGTCTATTCTACTAACCATGTTAGAAGCATCACCATACTGACTGGAAAACTACCTAGGAATCGGTCTCATCACACATTAAGAGGGTGCTAGCTAAGTTGACGTCCCTTTAGTGATCTCCTAAATTGCTTTCTCGTTTTGACTGCTCCCGTACATGTTCTTACTCTGGGAAATTGAAGTCTCATAGCGTGTTTATGAATAGCTTGGTATGATATGCAATCTTCTGAAACAATATGATAACACAAAAAGCAATCTAGACCAAAATGTGCTGTTAATTTTGATGCAGATGAGAGTGGTTTACATTGAATCTGGTTACATGTGGTTTTTCCTGGTGACCTGCCAACACTTGCACAGATCAAAGAGGTTATTGATGACGAGATTAATGCCGTGAAGGTTGTTGCTGAAATGTTGTTGCGTATAACTGTGAAGGTCTCCTCATAAACTCGCCTATTTTGGGTTGAAACTCGCTTATTTTTGGTTGTGAAGCAGTGTGAAGTCAAAACAGCCAACCAGCATTAGCTCTCGGAAGGCGGACATCCAGTCATATATCCATTATGAAGGCTTGTTACGATTTCACTCCGTTGTAAATTCCCCTTTTGCAGGTGAGGGAGTAGAAGAGATTGAAATGGGTAAGATTTATGAGCATCCTTTATTTAAAGATGATTTCTTATTGATCCCCATTATTTTTTACCTGCATTGCTTGCATTCTCCAGAAGGTGACAATGGCATGATTGGGAGATTGTATGGAATTCGAGGAGGGTAAAGAGGCGACAACCCATCATCCTCTGTTGAATCATTTTGAACAAGCATTAGATCCAGGTATTTATTCTGCACTCCTGCATCATGAAGCATCAGATTTCTGATTGCAGAAAATGGTTCTATTTCATAAGCTGGTAGAATTGTTAGTCATTGAGTTGCTAACTGGCTGCAAGATTTTGTTCAAATCATAATGAAAAGCATCGCGCAAGTTGTTTAGACAACATGGTTTAACTATGGTACATTTGCAAGCCTTTTTTTCCATATAAGTTATCACTTGAAAACGGAGCATTAGAGCATGTCCCATGGGATATGCCAAAATGCCTTGCTAAAGCCAAATTTAGCATGTCAGATGAAAAAAATCTCCTCCAGCGGTATTCTTTCTTGCCGTCATATTTAACAAATTGCCAAATCATGTGCCAGATTTGGCATCACAAATGACTGTTATTTTATTTTTACCTCACAATTCCACTCATTTCTCTCACAACACTCATGCCGGCTTGTCCTCTTTTCAATGTGTTCAACCTGCGAAAACCTACGAAGAGTTGTTTAAAGAATCTCTTCTCCGATCTCCCCTCCTTACAGTCAGGTGATCGCTCGCTGTGCTCGCTACATTCACCCCATAAGAGCGTGCGCTCTTATTGCGCTCACCTACAAGTGATTCTTATGGAGAAACACTTGTAGCTGTTCTCCGTTTTCTTGTTTAGCTTTCCTATAATTTTTTGGGCTTACGGGAAGCTAACCGTATCGAGATCTCGCGAGTATGTGGGATGACTCGGTTAAAATCCCGGTAAACGAGGCCCCAAAGTCTATCACTGAAGTGCTAGTCTTCCTTAAAGTTCTTTGTAGTAAAAAAACATCTCTGATAGCGTTTTGTCACACGCATGCGTCACTTGTTGCTTGTATTTTGCTAAATTATAACATGACACACTGTAGCAAACTTGTCAAAATATAACAAAATTATACTCCTTCGTCCTATATTATAAATCATGTTTTTTTATTCGGATCATCCTAAAATATAACTAATATATCATATTTAATAATTTTTTTACGTAAAAAATCATCAAAACAAATCCTTCTCCTAAATTCAGTTACACCCCATTATTTTTAAAAAAATATATTTTTTTAAAAGCTCATAAAAATTCAATATATATATAAATTATTATGTCTGATCAAATCGTTCGTTATATTTTGGAACGAAAGTAGTATTATTCAATCCTATTTTTTTGGCTATTTCATTGCTATTTTTTTTTTACTTTCATTGGACTTACTCTTTCTGTTAACCACACCCCATTTATCATTAAAATAAATATTATTTTTTTTTTAAATTTTATAAAAATTCAACACATATATAAATACATATGTCGGATGATCGTTGTATTCAATCCTATTTCTTTACTTTCATTGGACATGGTCTTATATGTCGCTGAAGGGAGCAAATGGTCATTAGTATTTCACCTTCCTGTTTCGTTTCTTGATTGTGCTGTGGGGGTACTAGTCAAAGTTGTCAATTTGCAATTAATAATCAGCAAAAGAATAATAATAGTAATAACAAGAATCCAAAAGCTAAGCCCTGGAAATTATACAATAAACTCACATTGAATCTTTGACAGCTCATGTCACTCCTTTCCATATCCGGAGTGATAAATTACATGATTATGATGGCAGTCAACGGTCAAATGAATCTACTGTATGCTGTATAATTGATTAAACTAATTGCACCCAATAAAAGAATCCTATGTGACTCAGTGCTCAGTATGCATATCCAATATCATTGAACTCAATATATCCAATTGGATTAGCCTAAGTTTAAAACTAAAATCCATGTCCTTGTTATAGGTAAGGAACATATATATACTCCTCCTATTCTATACTTTCTAAGCAGATGGAAGAAACATACCGGTGGCTCCTAAACCTAGCCGATCGTTCCAATTTTATCAGATGTTATCGAAAGGGGCCCTAAACCTAACAAATTTTCAACTCAAATACCTCACATATATGCATAAAACTAGAAAATCTTCAACTCTGAAGTTTAGTATAGTAAATGATCATCTGGTTAGATATGAGAATCTAAACTACCAACTTATACAAGTTAATAACGATCGTGAAGCCACTTACAACATGGAGCCTTAATCAATGAAAGAAATGTTAAACTAACTAAAATCTATGAAATTACTCCTCATCAAATCGATCTAAAGAAGAAAATAATGACTACTGGATCAGAGTTACGAAGCTCAAAACATTTACATATGCGCGAATAGCAGTAAAGAACAAAACAAAACAAAACAAAGCCCTTCTCACCCGACTACATGACTCAAACAATAAAAAGATGAAAGGTAAAACGCACCTTCCTTTTTCAAAACCCAACTCCGGCAGCCCCAACGGTCGCCGGCCGGTGAGACTCAAGTTTCCAGTTATTCCAAAAACATACTAACTCCGGCACCGTAAGCTTCCCCGTAGACCTCACCGGCTCAGACTTGCATCTCGGCAGCACAAAAGGCTCATAACCACCTATGGCATTTGCCAGCTTCTGCTCGATCATGCTTGCCATTGCCATCCTACCATTTGATGGCGCAATGGGAAATGAACAAGACGACCTGGGCGGCTGCAACAACACCTGCTGGAGTGTCATGGATTGTGGCGGCAGTTTAGCGGTTTCTTTGATGACCTTGGTTTTCTTGATTTCATTGGAGCTGTTGTTTGTTGGTTTGATCTTGCGTCGATGGTGTCTATCCGGTAGCCACCGGAGGAAGTCTGTGCTGCCAACCCATGTTTCCTTTGAGACTTCCATTGAAAGTTTTGGCTCGCACATCATCAGTAACAAGCAATCCGGGAGCTCTGTGGGTTCTCTCTCGGGTTCTTGTTGATGTTTCTTGGGCTTAAATTGCTCTTGCTCTTGCTCTTGCTCTTGCTCTTGCTCTTGCTCTTGCTCTTGCTCTTGCTCTTGCTCTTGCGTCATGAAATCGCTCAAGCTTGCTTGATAACTCCTTGGCTTCTCTGATACTTCCGGTTCGTGACCTGTTTGACATTGCTGTAAAACTATCTCGGTTCCCGTCTCTCGACTTTCTTGTTCTTCGTTCGGTGATGGGTTGTGTTCACTTTCTATTGCTTCATGGCATGCTTCTTGGTCCGAGATTGATCCGGTTTCTAAAACATGAATCGGGTCTGGTTCTTCTTCGTGCACTTGCTGGATTTTTCGTGGTGAGGATTCATTGTTCTCTGCATCTTGATCTTTGATATCCTCGACTGAATTGGGGACATCCACTTCGTACTCATGGACATGATCTTCACGATTTCCTGAGTTATGTGGGAAGATATTATTTGGGCATACTACTAATAAAATTTCTGCTTCCATCAACCGCACAATCTTGACATCTTCGTCTTCTGTATCTTCTTCCAGGTAGGAATCTCTACACTTATCCAACTCTGATTCCTCATCTTCATCTTTCTCATGGAGTTCTTCTTCTGGTGCTAAATTCCCAACTTCTTCGATCCGTTCTTCGACAAAACTTGAACCCTCTCCAGATATCCCATCTGTCTGATCTCCCTGTTTGGCCAGTCCATCATCAGACTCACTCGATACATCATGCTTTGAGACAAACTCTTCTTCATAATCATCATCATCCTCGACATCCATAGCCATAGTTGGCTCCCAAACCTTGTTGGAAAGAGCAGCCATTCTCACAAGATCAGATCTACACCTCATTAGAAGCAAAGCATTCTTAGGCGGGATGCAAATGCTTACTCTCCGCTCCTCTCCATCTCCGCTCCCAATCTCATCTTTAAACTCAATCCCGTCGAAAATAGACCGCCTCCTCGAAGCCATCCCTCCTTTCTCCATCCCAACCCTCCTCCTGTCTCCTCCCACAACAAGCTCTATATCCCCTCTCTTCCCTTTACCTAGGGACACAAACCATCTACAACACGATCCATCATTATCGACATTCCCTCTCCTACTATCCAACTTCTCCCTCTCGGAATCGCAATGAGTGATGCAAGGCAATGATTTGCAGGGAGTGAAGCAGTTGATCTCGGCCCCGAAGGCCCTCAGCGCTTCACAGATCGTTAAGGGAAGATGAACCCATCTGTGGTTCCTGTGTGGCAAGCAATCTGGTGGTGTTGATTGGCTGTTTTGGTGACTCAATCCTTCCCTCTCCCCTCTCCTGAAACTCATCTCACCACCATGCCTCCTCGACCTATCAAACAAACAAAACACATCATTCATCACTCAGGTGCTCCCGTCATGAACAAAGTCTGACGAGAACAAAATCTACGAAATCTTAATTACTTTCCTTGTTATAAACAACTCTACTAAGATATACATTAACGAGGCAATCAGTAAAGAAAATATCGAGATGCATCAAATCCATACCTGCAGGTTCTCATCATCTTCATCTTCTTGCTTTGTTTCTTCGTCTTGACCCTAACCTGACCAATGCAAGTCACCTTAGGCGAAGACGGCTCCGGGTTCTCGAACCCGGAACCCTTCTTCTTATTCCCAGCCAAGAACATAGGTGACTTTCCACCCTTCACGCTGCCGCTGGCCCTCAGGCGGCGGCTGAGCGACGCAGAAAGCGTAGCAGTAGCCGCGCCGCTACTGTTACTGTCACCACGGGCGGGGCTGAGGATAGACGACTTGTTGGTCAAGCGGATGGAAGACGATTGATGAGATAGCTGGCGAGCCGTGAAGCAGATGAAGAGCTCCCCAGTTCTTGGTTTTGTGTAGGGGTGTGGTTTTGTGTCAAGATAATCCATGTGGGTATTTGGTTAGTTTCAGTGCCTTGTCAACATTGAGGGATTGTGGTACTTACAAGGACAAGAAGAGATTGATTTGAGATGCGAAATTCCTTGTGGCGATGAAGACGATGATGAAGAAGATGAAGGGTGGGGCTGTGCCTTTGTTTTGGGTTGTTGCTGTATGTGAGCTGAGTGGTGAAGATGGGGTGGTGGGAGAGAGCAGAGTGCAGAGGAGTACAGAAGGGAGAAATGAATGAAGGGAGAGTACTGGGTGTGTGGGGGTGTGGTGAGAGGAGTCATGGAAAGTTGGTGATTGAAAACGTGGAATGGCTTTACAGGTAATGGGGCATTTGTTTATTACGGTAGGGTATGGTGAGGCATGTGACCCAGCTTGATTTGCTGGGATCTTGTTTAGGGTTCGGTTCCAAAAAAACTCTGTTATATACGGATGATTGATTCCTTAAATTAGAAAGATAAAAATCGATTTTGTGCTTTTTTTGTTATAATTTGTTGAGATAATTATTTGAATTCAATCAAAATTTTGAACCAAACCAATAATAAAATGTTCATTAATATATTATCTTAACAATAAATGCTCAAATAAAACCCAGATTGAGTTCGAGTCACATTTCTTATCACAAATGATCCCGATTCTTCGACCTTGGATATATCCAATTTTTCAATTTCAGTAAGCGGACGGATGACATGTTCAATAGGTATCCAATGTTGGATCATATCATACCCCATCTCTGATACAGCACTGTCCGTGACTACGGCACTGACTAATTGTCCAACAACAATTACTCGCTTCAAGAAACCAACCAGAGACAGTCAAAGACGCTCTCAATCAGTCCCACCAACCCATCCCCACACCACCTCTCCATTCTAGCCGTTGGATCTCCACAACCATCACCACCACCACGACCACCCATCAATGGCGGACTACGACGCCCGCTCATCCCCACTAACAAAGGAAACCGCTCTGCAAGCCCTGAACACGATCATCCAACTCCACTTCGAGAAAACCCTGGAAAAGAAACAATCCATCGACAAACAAAAGAAGAACCTCTTCAACCACTTCCTCCTCTTCTTCGTCTTCCTTGCCCTAATCCTCTCAGCAGAGTCCCTGTCGCTGCGTCTCCGCTGCCAGCATTGCTGGATACCCATCGGGTTGTTATCGTTGTCGTTTCTGGTTTTCTATGTGTCTGTTGCTCAGACGCTCAGGTGCATCAACGGGTTCAAGTATCAGAGACGGTGTCATAAGCTCACGCTCGGGTTGGCGACCGAGAGGTTGAGGGAGTTGCGGCGAGGCGGCGGCGGCGGCGGTCGTGGTGGTGAGGGGTGGGAGGAGGTGGTGGAGGTTGGGTATCAAGAGCCGCCGGAGAGTTATTTTGGTAAGTTTAAGAGGAACTGGGCTATGTATTTTGGGTTCTTGATGGTGGTGTATTTGTTCATGGTGGCATCCTCTGTTGTTTTGCTTTGTTTCTGATGAAGGATTGGTAAATGTATGTTGTTATGGTGGAATGATATTTTTGGATTCTCTAATCCCGTTAATTGTATTCGTGGTATGTGTTTCTGCATACCGATCGCGATAGATACACCGATAAGAACTAGGATTGTAATATCTAACTCTTGCGAGGGAAGTTTGACTTGAAAGGTTTGATAGCAGTATCTGTGATTAATCACAAGATCAATAAGTTTCGATGAAGTGTGAGTGAGATTAAAACATCCTTAAAAGACAAGCATTGCTAGTAATCAACCTGTAAAGCCGATGTTGCTTCCTCGAGAGTTAGGATAGGGTTACATGGCCAATGTCATAAATTGAACATGCAATGAGTTAGGGTAACAAAACACGTGTTATGTGTTTAAACATAAGCATCAGGTTAAGTCTTCATCTTAATTCTTTTCATTTATTAGGTTCTGTATTTTTACTATAGATGGCATCAGATATGTTACATGTTGTCCTATTCAGAGCTCAGACCATTTGATATGTTGCTTTCTCTTTTCACTGTGAGAAACAGAGTGCATTTACTGTTCAATGTGTCATTCAATATATATGGTCTTTGTATTCCTTGTAGGGGCCATACCTCTCATAGATATATATGTTAACCATAATAAGATCACACGCCTTTCAAGATCAGTCCTTGTTTTTATGGGCTCTCAAGTACATGTATGATGTGGAAACATGTGTTGTGTTTTTTTTGTTTTATTCGGATGAATGGCCGCATGAGAAATTCGATGAATTACTTATAGACCCGAGCCATAACATAGTTTGAAGAATTTATCCTTTCATATAGTTTGTTTCTTGATAATTGGGTGAGGAAAACTACACAAAATATAGGTATTTTATCTCTTAATATAAATTTATAACAAAAAATTGTTTCGATGAGTAATAATCTCTGAAAATATCAGTTCTTGATTATATGATTAAAAGGAATAGTTGATTATAAGTGATATAATCCTGGTTGACAAAGAGTCCAGTTTGAAAACAATATCTCTGTTATTTTATAATAAAAATAAATTTTATCTTTTCGGATTTGTCTATTAACGAGATTATCTATTTGTTGTGACAAAACGTCGAGGTATAAAGACGCATAGGAAATAGGATCACATGGTTTTAGTTTCGGTAGAGACGAGATGGTCCCCTCGCCAGATTAGAATAGAAACGATGCACGTGACCGTAGCAGCTGGAAGAATTCTTATACTACTAGTAATGATTCTTCTCTTCATTTGCTACGCTCATTCTTTACACAATTATCATTCATTTATGCTCCTTCTCGTAATAAAAGAAAATGACCAAGTAGCAGCAATAGATATTAGAGCAAGCTGAATGGTTTGTGCTATTCTGATATTGTAATAGTTATATTTTGGATAGTGTTTATTTGTTATTATTTGTCAATGTTACTCTAACCGGGTCATGTTATATTTTGATAAAATCAATTGATGAGTGGTGAGAAAAGTGCTATATGTGTTTGTTAAATTTTTCTTTTTGTATGTTTGAGTTTTTCTGTTAAAAGAGATTGAGAATGTTAAAAAAAAATAGCTTTTGTTATATCCGGTGTCAACTAATATGACAATTGATTTGACAAATTTAAATTTTAGCAAGGAAAAAACTATCCCATTGGAGTGATTCATTTAGAGGTTATTGTTATGATTTGAAAATGATTATTTATTTAGCTATTCTTCTAGACTTGCTCTTAATATTAAGTTTTCTTGATAGGAGATATTAAACTACACAAAAACATTTCATGGGGGATCCACTAAAGTACTAATCTATTCTGATCTATTTTGTCTTTTGAGGTAGTTGTTACGCATAATGAAATTGATGGATATCAAGTTCCATGAAAACTTAATATACCTCATGAAATGTTTTTGTGTAGT